>JAMXBB010000001.1:9033266-9146412 GCA_024138015.1 Lumnitzera littorea | reverse complement strand
ACTTAAGAACCAACTAGCAGCATGTCGGGCGGTAATGGTAAGTGGAGTGACCATCCAGTCTGCTCATAGGATCGATGTCCCCAAACCCGAACCTTTCAATGGGATACGATCCGCCCGGGAGGTAGACAACTTCCTTTGGGGAATGGAACAATATTTCAATGCTGTAAGAATCCTGGATGACCTTGAAAAGGTACGTACTGCTGCTATGTATTTGAAAGATTCTGCTATGGTATGGTAGCGTAGGAGGGCAAACGAAATCAATACTTGGGCTAGCTTTGTATATGAGATCAAGGGGCAGTTCTCTCCCCAAAATGCTGCTAAAGAAGCGAAGGTGAAGTTGCGTCACCTAACTCATAGGGGTGACATCAAGCAATATGTGAAGGAATTCTCAGAACTAATGTTGGAGATCCCAGACCTTAACCAGGATGATGCTCTAGTGATGTTTTTAGATGGTCTGGAACCTTGGGCAAAGTTAGAGCTAGATCGAAGGGGAATAGAAGACATCTCTAAGGCTATAGCAGTTGCTGAAGGCCTAACGGAGTTCAAGAAGACAGAACATAAGATCCCAATAGGAAGGTGGAAGGGGGGAGTTGAGAAGGAAAGGAATGGGAGTTCCTTAAGAGGGAAGCCTAAGATGGAAGAGCGGAATAATGATCGGGGAAGGACTCGTGAAGGAAAAGATGGGGAACGATGGAAGCCTCGAGAATTGAAGTGCTATTTTTGCAATGGGCCCCATTATGCTAGGGAATGCCCAAAGAAAGAGCGGTTGGCAGCAATTATGGCAGGTGAAAGCTCTAGTGAAGAGGATGAGGCCAAACTGGGTTCGGTACGACTACTTAGTGCTATGAAAATGCAGGAGAAGCGAAAGGGGTTGATGTACACTGAGGTAATAGTTGCTGGCAAGAAGTTAAATGCCCTTATTGATACAGGGGCATCTCATCTGTTCATCTCCGATGTAGCAGCAAGAAAGATTGGAATAGAGGTGGAGAAAACCAAGACATGGCTCAAGACGGTAAACTCAAAGGAAGTCCTTACTACTGGAGTCGCCAGGGAGATAGAGCTCCATATGGGAGGGTGGAAAGGGAAGGAAACCATCGAAGTAGTACCTATGGATGACTTCGAATTTGTGATTGGGATGGAATTCTTAGATCGTATAGATGCACTTATTGTTCCTCGTGCAAACTGTATATGTATTCTCGAGACCAACTCTCAATGTGTGGTGCCCGTTACGAGGAAAGCTGGTCAAGCCACAAAATTCCTTTTCGCTATGCAACTAGCGAAGGATTTAAAGAAGAATGAAGCTACGTACCTAACTACATTAAAGGGGGAAGAAGAGACAGGGGATCAAGAGGTAATTCCACATCAAGTGGGAGAGTTGCTAGAAGAAATCAAAGACATCATGCTTAAAGAGTTGCCAAAGAAGCTATCACAAAGAAGGGAAGAGGATCATGCGATTGAGCTAAAACCAGGTACAAAGGCCCTTGCTACTGTTCCTTATTGCATGCCCCCAAAAGAATTAAAAGAATTGAGGTGGCAATTGAAGGAGTTGTTGGAAGCTGGATTCTTCCAACCGTCAAAAGCACCTTTTAGAGTTTCAGTTCTCTTTCAGAAGAAACACAATAGGCCCCTCCAGGTGTATATTGACTATAGGGCCTTAGATAAGGTCACTAAGAAGAATAAGTATCCTATTCCTTTGGTATTAGACTTATTCGATCGAAGGGGAGAGGCAAGATACTTTTCAAAATTAGAGCTACAACTGAGATATGGAGATGAGTCCAAAAACACTTACGTTACAAGGTATGGTGCATTTAAGGTTCTTGTTATGCCAATGGGGCTCATAAACGCCCCAGCTACTTTTTGTAGTCTTATGAATAGGGTATTAGCACCATTCTTGGATCATTTTGTTAAGGTTTACTTGGATGACAGCATGAATTATAGCAAGCCTATGGAAAAGCCCTTAGAGCATCTTCATATAAATTGCTTAGCCTTGAGGGAAAACGAGTCATATGTAAAGCTGGAAAACTGTACCTTTGCAAAAAAAGAAGTGACCCTTTTAGGGCATGTAGTAGGAAAGGGGAAGATCAAAATGGACGAAGAGAAGATACAGGTCATTCGAGAATGGAAAGAACCTACTAAGCCTACCGAATTGAAGGCATTTCTTGGCTTAGTAAGTTATTACAAAAATTTCATATGTGGATACTCTCGAATGGTTACCTCCTTAATGGATTTACTCAAGAAAGATGTCTTATGGGTATGGAAGGAAGATCGACAGAAGGCATTCAATACCCTAAAGGAAGCAGTCATTAAAGAGCGAGTTCTTACGCCCTCTAATTTTGGTGAAGTATTTGAAGTAGGCATGGATGATGGTGATTATGCCATTAGTGAGGTTTTGATGCAGGAAAACCATCCAATGGCATTTAAGAAGCGAACGTTGAACAATACAGAGAGGCGATACCCAGGAGATGAGAAGGAAAAGATAGCTGTAGTATATTGCCTTCAAGTTTGGAGGCACCTTGTAAGTACAAGTCAGTGGGGCTGGTCTAAGTTATTGGATGTCATACAGCTCTCTTTCAATCTACAGAAGAATGAGTCCATCGAACAGAGTCCTTTCGAGATCGTCCTAGGAAGGCAACCCTTAACTCTTCATACAGTGGCAATAGGATATACGAGGTCCAGCCCTCCTGCCTATAAATTTGCAAGGGAATGGCGGGAAAATCATGACTTAGCTCGGACATACTTAGGCCGAGCTATCAAGGGAATGAAGAAGATGGCAGACAAGAAGGGGAGGTCGATGGAATATCAGGTAAGTGACCAAGTGCTTGTTAAGTTACATTTGATACAATGTACGAAGGGACAACTACATAAAGGTTTAATGACTCGCTACGAGGGTTCATTCTCAATTGTGAAACGAGTGGGGCGAGTATCTTACAAGTTGGAACTTCCATCCAAACTGAAATCCCACCCGGTTTTCCATATGAGCATGCTAGAACCATTCCACAAAGATGAGGAAGACCCTATAAGAGCCATATCACAAAGGGCCCCAATAGGAGTACGGGATTCATTTGATAAGGAAGTGGAAGGGATCGTAGCTGATAGGCATGTGAAAAGACGTGGACAAACTTCCAGATATGAGTATATGGTAAGATGGAAGGGAAGACCAAAGAGTAAGGCCAGTTGGGTACTAGCCGAAACACTGTGGCAATTTATAAACAAGATTCGACAATTCTACGATGAAGGAGCGACAAGGGCGTCGCCGGATTGAGCGGGGGAGAATGTTACGGACCTCCCGAAGTGGGCCATTCTTAAGAGGTTCCTAAGGCCCAAAGACGAAAGCCCAAGCCCACTAAAAGCTTATAGATGATGAAAAGCTCTAGAAGGTTCCAGAAGAGTCCAGAATCTTGTATAGTAGTAGGTGGAGGTAGGTAAAGGTAGTAGTTGGGAATCAATTGTAACCATTAGATCGAATTGATCTTAACCATTAGATTGTAAAGGCTTTCTGTATATATAGGGGTATTCCCCTCAGATGTAAGAAAAAAGGGATTTGAGTGAATACAATATACTATCAGAGTTTCTCTCTCTACTTTCTCTCTCTAACATTGTGAGTGTGTTATAGGCTGACTTAGCCTTCCTTAGTGAGGTCAGGAACGCTAAGTGCCGCACGGGGTCGAGCGACGGAATCCGCCCGTGACACATGGATATGGTGGCTGAGATGAGAGAGACAGTGATAGGGAAAGGGGGCAATGGAGAGATCTTTTTGATATTTATTACGGATATATTCTTAATACTCTTTTTATGGAACTAAATTTTGTAATTGGTATCTCCCAATTCAATTACTATTAAATTCCAATTCCATTATGTATTTATTCCATAACGTGAACTAAACGTACTAGATGTGTAATACCAATTAGATTTTTTCAATAAAACATTTTTATAAAAGTTAATTTACGAGCAAAATGAATAGCGTTTGAGCTAGATATTCATTTACCGAGAAATATACCATAAATAACAAGCATTTGTATCTATATATCTCTTTATACTTGTATACTTCTGTATATATGTATAAACACTATAAAAAGGGGCTTTTGCCTTCATAAATTCGCCACGATTTTCATTTTCTGAGAAATTAGAGGAGGTAGCAAGGGGGAGTTATCCAACATATGCAGGAAATAAATAAATAAATATATATATATATATAAGAGAAAAAGATAAATAAATAAGAGAGAAAGAGAGAATGTCTCGAGTCTTCAATTCATGGGAAATTCGGATACATATAAAAATCATATAACATTGTCTTGAAAATGGTAAACAATTGTCCTACTTCCATATTCCAATAGTTATGTAATATTTATTTGGAGCGTCATCTCCAATATTCATATTTTTTAAATTGGCACAAGTCATACAATGGAATTTTTCCTTTTTTTCTTTTATAGCTTAAAAATTACAATAAGTTATACGAAAAAGTGATTATCCTTTTCAAAAGGAGCTGGATTGGATTTAGAATGTATCGCGTATTATCAAGTTAATTTTATTGTTGTAACTAGTTTATGCTATAATTACAATGTTATGATAAAATGATCAATTATTACTTCGACAAAACGCTGTTATTAGTTCTAGTAATACAGGAAGGCGAAAAGGTATGGATAACAGCAAAGTGTGTAAAGACGGTCGGCTTTTTAGTGCCAACTTGTGGACACCATCATTTGTGCTTGAATTCGCCGTTTTAGGCTCTTTTTTTCGTACCCATACATCTAATATGTCTTAGCATCTCATGAGCATCAAGGATTTATTAATTCATCTTGAAATTGGAGAAATGCATTGATATAAACGCGATATGTATATACAGCTAGATAATATTTTTGAGTTACAAAGTCATCGGGAATTGTTACATATAGTATTGGTGGATGCATGAGATTTCATAGAATTGAACACTGGCAATACTTTTACATTTTATTATTTTAGTGTAGCAATGATATTCAAAGGTTGCATAAAATTTTGAGTCTCGTTTCCTATAATTTACAACACATTAACTAATCACATGGAGTATGAAAGTGGCTTGTATCCTTTGTAAACCAAAGAATTTATGAACTTATTGTATAGATAGTCTCGATAGAGTGTAATGGGCTCCCAATCGTCAAACCAACTAAGTAGGGAAGAGTTCCGTGTATTTTGAGTCTAACTGCAATATAGACATAGATGAGTAGTATAACTAAAGGATTATTTCAATATGCCACTTCGGTGCTTAATTCAATGACACTCATAAGTAGGCATATAATTTGATAAAAGAAATGAGCGAAGAGTATAAAATATGAATGCTAGAGAAGAGGACTTATAACTAGTGACAAATTGAGTATTTATACATTCAATCCTTGAACCCCCATCAACTTATGGCATACAACCCTAGATTTTGAAGGCTTAGGGTTAGTGAGATCATATGACAGCATACACTTATGACCTTGTAGGCTTTCTAAGAGATAACCCATTAGAGGTCACATCTCATTTAATGCCATCTAGAGAAGATGATTAGGATTTCCTTAAAGGTCAGCATACGAGCTTCGCTTGATTGGGCCCTTTAATTCTTAGGCTACGAGCTAAGATGGAGTTATTGCTCAACTATTCCTCAATACCAAACCTATGATGCTTAGCCCAACCCATGTTAGGATCGGTAGTTCTAAATTAGGTCTTGAGTGTAGGCCTAAGGTGGTTAGACTCGGCCTATCGTAGGCCACAGTCTCTTGAGCTGGTGTACTAAGCTTTAGGTCTAAGAAGGTGAAGCCGTGTCTAGGAACTACCATCAATAGATAGCACCAAATGAATTTGTAGTTATCTATTTTTTATTTTGTGAAGGACATTTTACTTTAATAAATTACAAAATCAAGACAAATGACTATGTCAATCATAGATTGTACAATTTACAAAATTGTTTATGACGTAATTTCAACTCGAAACTATCGCTTGCATTTTGTGGTTATTTTCGAGTCTCTAGATATGTGATGCCAGTGCATGTAAATCAACTAATATCTTTACGACATTTTGGGAATTCTACTTTGGCTTATCTGTAATTGTATATTATTGTACGAACTTGATGAAACTACATAGCTTGTAGGGGTGCAAAATTTGTGGGGAATAGAAGCTCCATGTCATGTGGGTGAAAGGAAATATTATCATCACAGTCTCCTATGTTATGGTCAAAGACACGCAACATAATGAACGTCACCATCCCCAATTCCTCGGCCTTTGTTCTTTAATACGTGCTATTTTTTTTGTGTCAAGTGTCAACTATGTCTATTACAATGGGGCCGCTTGGAAACTCTACAACTTAGCTGTTTTCTTTCCTTCTTTTTTTTTTTTCTGTTTTATTTTGTTTTCCATTGATAAAAGGATGAATATAATTTATATTCATCCTTGTTGTTCCATTCAGCATTGTTGAAAGAATCTTTTCGTATTTGTGGAAATACAATTGTAAAGCCCCTTCGTAAATCATGCAATAAGACAAGGAAATGCGTCAAGACGGACTAGATAATGACTGGTGAGAAATCGTTAGATAAATGCTATCCGCACGCATTACTGCTTTCATTATATTATCTTGCCAACCTTCCTAGAGCTTTATCATGTTAAGTTACATGAAAAATATTTAATGATACTAACATACTACCTAAATAAATAAGTAGTGTATAAATATAAATTTAAATCTTTTAAAGTTTCTTAATTCCTAAAGTTATAAATGAATGGTTACTATTGTTTAGATTTTTTAAAAACGATTATGTTACAATAATGTCACATGATATTTCAGAAATTTAGATAATAATAACAATTTATTTGTAACTTTAGGGATTAGGGAACTTTAAGAGATTCGTTTCCTATAAATACCGATATAATTTTGACTCATGATAAATAAAGAAACATACTTCTTGAAAAAAATATTAATTATGCTTCCATATATAAAAATTTTATAGTTGAAATATCATCAATGCTGTTTTTCTAGTTGTGGCATTCAGGAGAGACATGCATATGGAGTTCTAAGGGTTAATTTGAAAGACAACTCCAAATTATATTGTATGTGGACCACCAATAAAATTAAGGATAAATTATTAATAACACTTTATATTTGTTCATGTGCACTTAGCTTTTTTATTTTTTATAAGAACCTAAATAACTATTTTGCTATCGAAAAAATAATGAAATATTTTGAAAAATTAAGTAAAAGAATTAGTCAAATGCCAATGAAAAAGAAATTATCCTCTTTTTTATGATTTTATGTAATTTGAAATCTTATCCAAAGATAAAATAATTCAATGGGATATGAAAACATGTCTCGTAAAGACATTAAGATCTAAATACTCAATTTCAGCGACACTAAAAAGGTGTGTTTGTGATTTAGCTAAAAATTAAATAAAGAAAAATGTAAAACTGCCAAGCATTGAGCCTTTTAGAACAACGACCATATAATTTTCAAATCATTGGTTGCAATCTGTGGTTAAAATTCTACAACATCACTGTCCCCGGTAAATGTCATCTAGAGAGAATTTTAACTAATATATAAACAAATCATGGACTACAATGGCACAAGCAACAACGGCTACTAGGAATTGACATATTCCATTCTTTTCTAACTTTTTTTCCTTTTTACAATGACCATGACGTGGACCCATTCTTAAAATATATCCGAGTCTTTTCATCTTTGATAATTATTTCGAGGAACTAACAAGTTTTCTTGTGGTGGAAAAAGGAAACTATTTCAGGCATTTAATCTCAATCGGGAAAAATAAAATACAAAATTAGCATTCGAAGTAATAAGGTTAGAATCAATTGGTGGGTTATGTGAGTTAAGTAAGAAAAGGGGCTTGCAGATATTTTAAAAAGATTCCTATGCATAGAGGAAAGGTTCAATGAAATAACTAACGATAGGCCATAGTCTAAAAAGTAGAAAAAAATGTTGAGAAAGAGAGATTTTTTTCTTATATATTATTGAGTTGGAACAAGCCTAAACCGATTGACCTACCTTACTATCAAATCGGCCTACCAGTTTAACGATTCATTAGTTTGGCTGGTTTGGCCAACTAGACCCAACCATTCCTAGACCAGTTCAAACCCACCACACCCTAGATCAAGCCAATTCCAAAACGATTTATGGGGCCGTGCACATATCAACCACATGCCCGCTGAATGATTGCAAATCGGAAAAGTCCAATGGTACATCGGATGTGCATTTATTTTCGAGTAGCAGTGGACACGGACAAAGATTATGGAAAGAATGGCCACAAGAAGAACCCAATCTGAAAGAATATTATTCTCTTCTACGTGGGGCTTCGGAGCCACTTTTTGTTTTGTCCTTATGGATGGGTGTCCAACGAGTGAAAAGGAAAAGGAATAAACTCATGCTCGGATTCAAAGAATTACAAGAACTTACCATTGTTTCACTACCAATGATAATAGATTACTTAAGTGATCATAGTCTGATACCTCAAGTACCAACCGATTCCAAATCCTCAAGTATTAAAACATGTAAACCAACGTAAGATACCTTTGTCTGTCACGCTGCATACTTCTTTAGTTTCTACATGCAATTATACCACAATAATCCAATATACAATCAATTGAAAAATGAAGGCAATAGTATTTGTTGCAAATAAAAAAGAAACTATACGTACATATACTCTTTTATTACTCTTCACGCAGCTTATGCCTCATATAATATCACAAATACAACCTCACCTCTATTTTTCCTCAACCCTACTTAAACATTTAATTTTACATCGATAGGAAAGGAATTATATCCGAAGGAATAAGAAGATTTGACTAAGGACATTTAGATATAGCTCAGGAGGGATAGACAAGGAAGGAGAAGATGAGTTAGACGGAAGTCGGGAAGGCTGGTTTTTAAACTCTATATCGGGAATTCCCAATATACAATCTAAACCAAGATGGAGGGCAAAGAAAGCGAAAGGAAAATGGGGTCTTACAAGGTCAAGAAAAGGTCTTACAAGGTCAAGAAGATAAAATATATATATGTATATATATATAACGAATTTAAGAAAATTATTATGGATAAAGCTCAGGTAGGATAGCGCCAGTTTAATTAAGCGGTTGTGCTCCATGCTCCGATTTGAATGTCTCGGAGGATTTCACGATCCATATTCGTTGATGAGGTGCACATGGGGTTGTTGATGCCTATTCCACGACCAATGATGTTATGTCGACCTACAAGTATGCCATAGTGGTATAAGCACAAATTTAGGGTTTGTAGGCGTAGTAAACAGCATTATTGTCATATGTCGTGTTTGGGGAAAGAAAAAAGTAAAAAAAAAAAGTGCCGTATACCAACGTGGGATCACGATCAAGGATTAATATGTTACTTTGCAAATTGTACAAATATATTTAACAAAGGCCATGAATTTAAATTAGAAAAATAAAGGTGCCGTGTGACGCATGATTAAGCATATATCATTTTAATTTACTAGGAAAATGCTAGGAATTGTTGCTAATACGCGAAGTACATAATTATAAACCCTAGAAACTTTGTTATGTCCTAGAAATTTTACATCTAATGGCTACATAAAATATGATAATTGTGACATTGAAATGGATAAAAGCATAAGATCAATCACACATACCTTGTGGAAACACGTGTTTGATCTTCATTTTCAAACCTTTCTTTTTCTCTCCAGATGAAAAAAAAAAAAGAAAAAAAAAAAGAAAGAAAGGAGGAAAAGAAGGAAAGAAGTAAGAACAAAAGCAAAATGAAATAGCATGGAAAAAATTGTAGAAATAGGAAGGCGTTATATAGGAGAGAAACTTTGAATAAGTCATGGGGCTGACCCACCTAGTTTTAGTGGGGAACCGGACAACATCTATTGGTGAAAAGTTAAGATCGATTCATATTAAGACGCGTTTGCTAAAACATATAGTTAAGTTTCCATTAACTTGTAGCAAAAATAAAATTATAATTAAACATCAAAAGTTTTTAGCCAAATTACGAAGACACCCACTGGGGTATTTAATATACCTTTATCTACTTAAAACATGCTAGTATTTTTCTGAAATTTAAAGTTATTTGATTGCACCACAAGAAAAATGGCTTCTGTAAGGTTGTCTATTTTCAGTTGTGTGGAAGACATTTTACTTTATTAAATTATGAAAGGGAAATATGACTATATTTTTCATAGATTGTGCAATTTAAACTAAAAACAAAATTTTTTGTGATGTAGTTTCAACTTGTAAAATATTGTTTTGCACTTTGTGGTTATTTTGGAGTCCCTAGATATGTGATAGCTAGTGCATGTAAATTAACTATTATCTTTATGACATTTGGGGAATTATACTTTGGCTTATTTGTAATTGTATATATATATTTATATTATTGTACGAACTTGGTGGAACTATATATAATATGCTAGGTGCAAAATTTGTGGGGAATAGAAGCTCTGTGTCATGTGGATGAAGGGAAACATTATCATCACAGTCTCCTATGGTATTGTGAAAGACACAAGATATTAAAAGTCACCATCCTCGACTCCTCGGCCTTTGTCTCTTTATTATGTAAGTGCTATGTTTTCGTGTCTACGAGTCAAGTATGTTTATTTTCTTTTTTATTTTTTTCAATTATATTACAACTTAAAAATAGGATATTCGAATTCTAATATATTTTAATAGAATACTAATAGTGATACTATTAAATTATAACAGTTTTAATTAATTATATCAATTTCAAAAGGACCATTTAAAAACTATTACTCAGCTGCTTTTTTTTTTTCCTTTTTCTCTTTTTTATTTTACACATTAATACATAATATATTTCTTTTTTACCAATTCCATTATAAATAATGTTTAATTAATTTCAAGAAACTTTCTTATGTAGCTTTATAAATATAGCATAGATACACTAAACATAGTTAAATTAATTAACAAAGAGCATATCAACAATAGGATTATTAGACGTCATACACCTACAAGAAATATTATGTCGTAATTAATTTAACAAATCTTGTATCAAGCCAGGGTAATAGAATGGTTATTAACATAATTAATTCTTCTTTTTATAAAAATAACTAATTAACAAATTTTGTAATTAATTAATTCTTCATTTATATGAATAAACATTGTGAATATTGAAAACAAAACAGTTTATTGGAATAGAAATAACTATTCAACATATTATTCATATTAAGTTAAGATAACCAGGAAGATATATATATATATATATATATTAACTAATCTCATTATTCTACTTATATGATAATAATATATATATATGTATATGTATAATGTTATATCTTGACCATCGCCAACAGCTAATAACAATATATATATATATTTAAATATATATAATATTAAGTGAAAAAAGTCAAACATCATCATATTCTTCGAATTATAAGCACGCAATGTAACACGACCTGCCCGACAACGACGACCGATAGGCTTACCGGAAAAGGAGACGAATCGGAGGACGCCGGAAACAGGAGTTCCACATGAAGCAACGTCCGTCATTCGAATCCAATTACTGTTGCTCGGTGAAGCTTCCTCGACTCATCGACAGTCACAGGTTCCTATGGTCGGGTTTGTAAATATGGTGGTATGCGGTTCCCTTCTTTCTCTTTCGAAGAAAATGAAAATGGAACTGATCAACACCAGCTGGCGGCTAGGAGGACTTGTTTGATGTATTTATCCATGTATGGCGGTTGAAAAATAAAGAATGTGTGTGTGTGTGTGCGCTTCTCAAATGAAGCTCTCTCTCCCTCCCTCCCTCCCTCCCTCCCTCCCTCTCCTTCTATGATTAGCTGGCGGCTGAGTATGTGTTTTGTTTCACTCTCAAAACCCACTGCAGGCCTCCCACTCCACCCTTTCTTATATAAGCAATTTTAGAAGCGATTTACCTAAATAACCCTCTTAATTCAAGGACTTAAAAATGATTGTATAATGAACTATCCAGATAAACCCAAATTATCTAGTTATCCCTACTTAGCTATTGGTAATTCTAGGGTTTATTTCAGGAATTGAAAAATTTTTTTTTTTATCTAAACCTAACTATAGTTAATTTCCTATGCCTATTTAATTATGCTAAGTTCAACCTAATGATTTACAAAATAAATCACTTTTTCTTTTTTCCAACAAAATAAGGCACTTGAATTTCTTGAATATTTTCTTTTTTACTTAATTCCTTGAAATTACTTAATTAAATCTATTGATTTAGGGTATTTCATTCTCAAATTATAAAAATTACCCCATAAATGACCTTTGAAACATGAAATCATTTTGAAAATTCTAAAATAATAAAAACTTATGTTGAAAGTAATATTGTCACACTCAATTTGAGTTATTGATCTAGATATATGAGAAAGTAAAAAATTAAAGGAATGAAACTCAATTTGATCTTGATTTAATTGGAATTAGACTTGAGTTGAACCGGATTAGTTTTTAGCTAAATCAAGTTGAACTGTAAGAGTTAACTTAGATTTAACAAGAGTACTTGAAAGTTTGAAAGGTAGGTTATCTCATTTGTGATATGAGATGTTTTTTTTTTCTTCTCTTTTCAATTTGATCAATCAATGATGAGATTTTTAAATTGCAATTTGCCCACATAATTAAAAGCTCAAAGTCCAATATCTCTTAAAAGGACGTAGCTGGTGGTGGCAATAAATCCCCCACTTCATTACATAGTCAAAAATGGAAACCAATAATGTACAAGGAAAGATTAAAGCAGAAAGGTGAGACCTATTGAAGGATGGATGAATGACAATGGACAATATGTATCGTGATTTGTCATGTTCCATATCTGCACAATGGGAACAAAAGGTAAGGCTCTTTTGGAATTTTATAGGGGCCAATCGAGTTGTATAATTTGAAATGTGGAAAAAGAAACACTACCTGCAAAGATTCCTTGTTGAGGAATGGTGTGTAATTTCATCTTTGGTTTTTTGTGGCGCAAACAACAGTTCTTTCCTAGGTAAATAGGTACATCACTTGTATTTTGTGTATATTATTGCGGACTTCCATAGTGGTCGGAGTGATCACGATTTGATTTAATTTAATTTTTCCTTTAAACTAAATCAAATTATAAAAATATGTTTTAATTTTTTATAGTATTAAACCAAACCATATGGTTAAGGTTATGAATTCTTCTATTGTGATACCCCTTGCTTTTGAGTTACTTAATTCAAAACTCTTGTTAAAGTGTGTTTTTCATTTTTAATTTAAACTTTACGTTGTGCCCACAAAAATTAGATGAAGTGGTTTCATAAATTCGTTTCTTGAGAAAAGAAATGTATGAATGCTTTGTAAATCAACTAAGTATAAATTTATTTGGTATAGTTTGTTATCATAGGAAACTCTAAATTCAAACTCCAATATTAAATGAAATATTATTCAAGATGATTTATCTGGTTTATGAAGTTAATAACATCAAAAGAAACCGCGTTTAAAGAGAGTATAGATTTACCATAACATACACATGGTAAATAATTCATGTACAAATTTAATAACATTGTTATTAAAGATGGATGAAATGTACCTCTAAATGCTGCGGTTGTTAGCACAAACCGAACAAGAATTCTTGCATTACGTGACTAATATACGCACGTACATGGTTAAGGAAAATAACCAGAATCAGTAGGCTCATGCTAAGGCATTTACACACCACTTCGTTGATACATTAACATTTAAGTTAATATTGGTTAATCAAATATTAAATCTCGTATGGGAATTCTTAGTCAACAATTGGACCGAAATTGTCATGATGCAGCGAGGGAATAAAATAATTTACAAGCTGTTGATGGACACGGGACGTGGAGGTATGCTAGGGAACAAGCTGAAGGTAAATCTACAAACCTTAGACTTGTTGAGGTCATGTAAGTTTTAATTCGACGGGAGATTGTGACAAGAATATCATAAAACGATACATAAATCTATTATTTACCTTTCACTCGTCGGACCGTTCCAGATTTTCTTTAGCATGGAAACTATCAGGAGAAGGCAAAGATATTGCCGATATGTATATATGAATGTGGTAATTCAATATCACAATTTCTACCTCAATTTTATAACTTTTTATAATTATATATTTGAAATTTTGACTTATATAATTATACATTTAATTTAATATAGAGTTCTTACCATCTATATCTTAATTAATTCTAAATCATACTGCTAATCCACTCAACATAATTAGCCAATAGGCGTGGTGCCTTAGGTAGGTCATGCAACTCTTGATAGGTGGTCAACACTACCACTAGCAAAATAGTGAGTCGCGATCTACTTTAAATATATGGATTACAAGACCCACTAGTAGTCATGAGTAGTCACCTACAATTTTAAGAAGTTTGACAATCCCCTTAAGGACATAGGTGGCGACCTTATTGGCTGATAGTGTTGCTTTGACTAACAATATCGATTAGATTTAATTGATAGATAGTGACATTTAAATCTTTAATTCATTGCATGATTAGATAAGTCGAAAGTTTAGATGTATAATTACAAAAAGTAATAGATTTAAGGTATATACCGTAACATAACCCCTAAATTCAATAGAGAATTCAACGAAGAAGTTCTTAGAGAAACATCAAAAGGGAGTCAAGCCAACACACAAATATCACATTTAGTGCATAGAAATGGATAAAAATAGAATTTAATGAAATGAAGTGAAATGGAATGGATTGGAGTAAGCATGAATGGAATTGCAGTTCTAACTTTTTAAAGTTAAAACCAAATTTTCCCTTAAAACTGAAATTGGCTATTCTAGGGAATTGCAATTCTTAGTTTTAAAAGTGTATATAAATATAAGAAAGGGAATAGTGATGGAGTGCTAACCTTTGGACTCTTTACTCAAGCTAGACTTAAAGGCTTGTAGGGCCTAGCCAAGATAACCTTATTTGCTCAACTCGGCCTCAACGAGCATACCTATCAGGAAGGCCAAATGGCAAAAACTTTTAGAGTACTTTACTAAGACACGTTGGTTTATTCATTCTCTCATTTAGATGCCAAGCACTCAAGATGCCAACCTATCGAGTGCCATAGTTGAGGTCTTTGTACACTGAGCTCTCCTATCCTACTCTAATGAGTTGATGCTTTACTCGATCACTTCGGTAATTTTCAATACAATATAACAGCAACAACCCTAACACCAGACTAGCTCAATCACATCGCTTTGAGATTCCGACACATGAACCCAATGCCAGGCTACCACATATCATTTACTTTTCTAACATTTGTACTATATCCCATTTTATCCTTTGTCATATTTATCCCTTTTTGCTTATACTAGGAGCCCCCTTTGTACATTATCATTTATGTAATTTCCATTATTATATCGTTGCTCTAAGAGACTTATTATAAATAGTCCCTCATTTGTAACTGTAGACAACTTAATCAATTTTGAGAATTCAAACATTACTTAATTTTCCTTATTCTTGCGAGATACCCTCTTCAAGCAACAATATATACTCTTATCTAATTTTCTTAAGTAGCTTAAAATTAGTGGCAAGTAGACCTTAGTATTAGCTTGTATGTTATATCCAGTGTAATACTAATTTGTATTGTATTCGTTAGTATGTCATATCTAACAAGCAGCTTCATGAAAACTACTGTATGTTGCTAATCCATTTCTTTTTTCTTCAATATCTCAAATGACCCACCAGTTACCTTCCCTTATAATAAGCCCTAGTGATTAACTCAACTCGTAGGTACATCATATAATCCTGACATCGGAGCTTGAGATTACAACAAATAGCTAAGTATTGTAGTAACTGTTTTTGTTAGTCTTGTGTTCTATTGTACTCTGTTTCTTTATTGAAAAACATAGCAAGTGTTAAGTTACTATACAATACCATATTTAGTAAAGTTGTGTAGAGTCTTTTGTCGGAATAAGAACTTGCAGAATTTTTATTGAAAAAGGATGTCAAATCCCAGTGTGCAAGGAGAGATAAGTAATGTTGAGAGTGATGCTCTTAGTTGAGGACATGTGGAACCATAAACCACTAACAAAAAGATACAGAACCTCACTACCATTATTGCTAACTTAGTCGTATTTGTGCAACGATTGGTAAAAAACCAACCACCAAAAAGAAACGTTGAATGAAGACAAGGCATATGAGATAGACTAAGAGGACATGGGGTAGAAATTCAAGCTCCTAATGCTTTGAATGCACCACTAATTTAACCTGTCCGAGCTGAAGGATGCACATGACGAAGGCTTAAGTTGGGTGAAGTTGAGGATTATGAAGATGTTGGAGATGAGGATGAATAGTTCCCTAAGTTTGATAAGCTCGAACTCCATGCACCAAGAGGAACTGAACACATTAAAGTGCAGGTTTCAAGCTTCTCTAAGACTAGTAGTGCTGATGAATATTTGGACTTAGAAGAGAAGATTAAAAAGATATTTTACTTTTATGATTACGAAAACTTAGTGTGTATTTGAGTAGCTGCTTTAGAATTTTCTAGGTATGTAGTCATGTGATAGAAGAAGTTACAGGCTCTACGTCAACGAGCCTAATGCGAAATACGGACCTAAAATGAGATGAAGAGAGTTCTAAGAAGTAGATTTATAACAGAATACTATGAGAAAAACACTTTTCGACATCTCCAAGAACTCAAGCAAGGCACTCGATCTGTAGAAGAGTATGCCCAAGAATTTTAGTTACTAATGATCCGTTGTGATGTTGATGAGCCAGAAGCACGAACAGTGGCCAGGTTCAGTTCTAGACTAAGGTCCGAGATTCGTAATATAGTAGAGGTACAGAGGCTTGGGATTTTGGATAAGACCATCCGAGTGGCATAAAGAGTTGAAAGGAAAAGGCGAAATAAGCTCCAAGTGCAAATTAGCCAATTTGGCTTACCAAGTAAAACTGGTATGCCAAGTCGACCTAAATATGATCAAGCCCAATATAGTTTCAAGGTCAATCGCTAAGGTCAAATGCCAAGCAAACCTAATAATAGTCGAGGTAAGATCAAGGTCAAAGAGGCTAATGTCAAGAATGACTAAGGTCAAATATTTGACTTTTATGATTACGAAGACTTAGTGCATATTTAAGTAACTGCTTTAGAATTTTCTAGATATGCAATAATGTGGTAGAAGAAGTTACAGGCTCTACATCAATAAGCTTGACGCGAAATACAGACCTGGAGTGAGATGAAGAGAGTTCTAAGGAGTAGATTTATTCCAAAACACTATGAGCAAGACACTTTTCGACATCTCCAAGAACTCGAGTAAGACACTTTTAAGTAGCCAATCTGCAGAAGAGTATGCCTAAGAATTTCAATGACTGATGATCTGTTGTGATGCTGATGAGTCAGAAGTGCAGATAGTGGCTAGGTTCATTTCTAGACTAAGTTCTGAGATTGGTAATATAATGGAGGTACAGAGGCTTGGGATCTTAGATAAGACAATCCGAGTAGCATAAAGAGTTGAAAGGAAAAGGTGAAATTAGCTCCAAGCACAAAGTAGCTAATTTAGGTTGTCGAATAGAACTGGTATGCCAAGCCAACCTGAATATGATTGAGCCTAGTATAGTTTCGAGGTTAATTAGTAAGGTTAAATGCCAAGCAGACCTAATAATGGTTGAGGTAAGATCAAGGTCAAGGAGGTTGATGTCAGGAAGGACTAAGGTCAAAACTTAGGTAGGAAGACCAAAGAGTAAAGTGTTTCAAGTGCTTCAATTTTAGACACATGGCTAGGTAATGTCTAAACCAATGCGTGATGATCATCAAGGGAGAGAAGCCCTAGTTCAAAGTAGAAAGCACTAGTGAAGGTGAAGAAGAGGAAGATGGCAAACAATGTTTTGATGAGCTCTTCGAAGATCTCGACGACCTTACTCAACCCAAGCTAGAAGAGCAATACCTCAATATGGTTATTCGAAGATTTCTCAATATAAGTGTTGCAAAGGAAGATAAGCAGCAAGAGAACCTCTTCCATACTAAATGCAGAGTGAATGGAAGTTTATGTGCTTTAATCGTTGATGGGGATAGTTATACCAGCTTGGTAGCGCAAGGAGTAATGAAGGCCATGAAGTTGCTAACCTATCCTCAGCCTCAACCTTATAAGATTCATTAGCTAAACAAGAAAGGTAAACTCCAGATCATTGAGTAGGTGAAAGTGCCAATCTCAATTAAGGAAAGGTACAAGGATGAGATGCTGTGTGAAGTTCTATCAATGTGTGCCACGCACATACTGCTAAGCCAACTATGGCTATTTAACCTTAAGGTACTCCATGATGGGTATAGGAACACTTATATGTTCCATAAGGATGGAGAGAGAGTTATATTGGCCCCATTGTGCCCCAAAGACGTCCAAGAGTCACAAGAGAAGATTTCTAGATCTTTATAGAGGAAGTTCTTAGTGATTTCCTTAGCGTAGTTTTCCAAAGATGTTAAGAAGGAGGAGTTTATAATCCTATTAGTCAGAAGACTTCTTAAGTTGAGGGGAGTCAAAGCATTACTTACCAAGGTGCAGACTTTACTCTAAGAATATATTGACTTGTTTCCTATCAAGCTACCAAAAGGTTTACTACCTGTCAAAGTTATAAAGCATTACATTGACCTCCAACCTAGAGCTACGCTACCTAACTGACCTACCTATAGGCTTAATCCCAAGCAAGTAGTTGAACTAAAGAGACGAGTTAATGAGTTGACTTAATGTAGGTTGGTCAAAGAGAGCATGGGCCCTTGTGTCGTACCAGCTATCCTAGTGTAAAAAAAAAAAGGGCTCATAGAGAATGTGCATTGATAGCTAAGCTATCAACAAGATCATTATCAAATACCAATATCTAATTCCTCAATTAGATGATATGTTAGATGAGTTATATGGTGTGCGAATGTTTTTGAAAGTTTATCTGAAGAGTGGCTACTACCAAATCAAAATGAGAATCGAAGATGAGTAGAAAACTACTTTCAAGACAAAAGATGGTCTATTTGAGTGTTAGTTATGCTGTTTGGACTTACCAATGTGTCGAGCACTTTCATACGATTAATGAACCATGTTTTGAGACATCTTATTGGTAAATGTGTTATTGTTTATTTTGATGACATTTTAGTGTATAGTCTCAACGTTATTTCTCATATCATGTACCTAAGGTTTGTATTTGATATTCTCTATATCAAGCAATTGTTCAGTAACTTGAAGAAATATACGTTATATCAAAGCTAGTAGTATTTCTCGGATATATTGTCATAGGAGGAGGTATCAAAGTTGATGATGAAAAAGTCCAAGCTATTCTCGAATGGCTTATGCCGACCAATGTTACTAAAGTTAGGAGTTTTTATAGTCTAGCTTCATTTTATAAAAGATTCATTCAGAACTTTAGTTCCATAGCTGTCCCACTAACCAAGCTGACTAGGAAGAACTTAAAATTAAAATGGTTTGAGAAGGCTTAGAGTAGTTTTGATGAGATTAAGAGCAAATTAACTTCTGCTCTAATACAAAAAACGCTGACCTGTTGCATTTTTTAGTAAGAAGCATAGAGGTGCTACTTTGAATTACTTGACATATGACAAGGAGTTTTATGCACTTGTATGAGCTCTTCAAATCTAACAACATTACTTGCTATTGTGAGAGTTTATTATCTACATAGACCATGAGTCCCTCAACACCTCCGAAGCCAATAGAAACTGTCCTGACATTATGCCAAGTGGGTCGATTTCCTAGAAACCTTTTGCTATGTCATCAAGTACAAAAGGGAAAGTGCAAACATCGTAATCGATGCCCTTTCTCATCGACATGTTCTTATTGCAACATTATAAGCTAAGATATTTAGGTTTAGCACCCTACTTGACCAATATAAGCATGATCAGTACTTCAAACCCTTAGTAGCCAAGTGTAATATTAGAGGAGTAGTAGATGGGTTCTACTTGTGTTGCGGACCGTAACTAAGAATAGACAAGGCTAATTACTGGAAGGATCCAAGTTCTCAAAAAAGAATTAATGGGGAAAAAGTGTGAAAAGGGAAAAATGAAGAACAAAACAGTAAGCAAAACCCACGAACAGCTCTAAAGAATATGATGCACCAATGGAACTTCTAATGACTCACGGCACAATTCGATATGACGCATAAATTAGTCCGGTAAAGTTACTCGCCACCTAACCTTACTTAAGGGAAAGGATAAGAATAAAACCAAAAGTAAACAAATAGTGTTTACGCAAGGAAGAAAAATGTACTCAAAAAGTGTATTAAAAATGATCCGATGTCCTCACAGTTGCAAGTACAAAGGTATTTATACTTATAAGTTAGGGTAATCTGCTCAAAAAAGGAAAAGATAAAAAAAGCATTTCCTAAAGAAGTAAAGATCATGATACAAAAGGGTAAAAATGAATATATAAGAAAAACAATCATTGTAGCAATAAATTCTATACATGATACTGTACACATAGCAATGCTACATTAGCGAGGTTGTTAAAAAATGCGAACAAAAAAAGTATGGACAGTTGACTCACCTAAGCAGGGATGGCTTTATTAGTCTAGAGTCTCTCTTTCTCGGTTTCTTGGCAAGGAAGATGTCGAGTAATTGGGCGACTCAGGTGCGAGAGAGTAATCTTCTATTCGGCACACTACTGAAAGATGGGCAATCATATAGCTCGACATAAAGGGTGACTCAGCAAGGAAATACTCAGCTTCGATAGGGGTCGGTTGGAACAAAGGGATTCGTCAAGCCAATCCTACTAGTCCTTAGGCTCGATAGTGGGTTAGGAGTTCGACAGCTTAATTCCCATCATTTCCTCCGAGTTGTTTTGGATTTGGGACCAAATCTAAATGGACTTCGCTCAGTTCTCTGTTAAAGTGATAAGGACTAAGGTCAGCAATGTTAAAGGTGTTAGAAACCCCATAGTCATCGAGTAATTCCAATCTGTAGGCATTATTATTGATATTCTAAAGGATTTTGAAAGGCTCTTCCACTCTTGCAAATAATTTGTTCCTCCTCTTATTCGGGAACCGTTCCTTGCTGTGGTGCAACCACACCAAGTCTCATGGTTGGAATTATTTAGCCGTCCTACCCTTAGTCTTTTCCACATTCTTCTAGTAACTTGATCGATATGCCGAGTGACCTTGTCATAAATGTGTTGAAAGGATTGTTCTCTGATTGATGCGTTAAGGTCCTCTTACGCGAGTACTGGTACAGGGGCGTAGTCAAAGGGCAACTCGGGATTGAACCCATAGACTACCTTAAAGGGAGTCTACTTAGTAGTGTCGTGTACTATTCAGTTGTAGGCAAACTCAACCACTGGTAGGCCAAAGTCCTAATCAACCAGGTTCTTGCCTACTACAACCCGAAGTAGTAACCCTAAAGTACGATTAACCACCTCTATTTAGCCATCTATTTGGGGGTGACATGAGGTACTGAAGAGTAATTTAGTTCGCAACCAATGCTACAAGGTTCTCTAGAAATGGAGAACTTTAGGTCTTTGTCAGAGACTACACTTCTCGACACGTTGTGTATCCGCACAATCTCCTGTAAGAAAAGAGCAGCAATAGTCAAAGCGTCATTAGTTTTCAAGCAGGGAACGAAGTGTAAAATCTTACTAAACCTATCCACAATGACCATTACAGAATCTTTGCCTCGGGTAGTTCATGGCAGTTTGAGAACAAAATCCATGCTCAATTTCGTCCACTGTTTCGTTGGGATAGGTAGGGGCATTTCTCTCCCTTGTTCGGCTCGACACCTGGCCATCTCGCATACAACATAGCTTTCAACCACTCGATGCACATATCTCCTCATTCTCGACCAAAAGAATCAGCCATTCAACAGTTCACAAGCCTTTCTTTCTCTAAAGTATCCAGAGAGACCTCCACTGTGGGCTTCCCTGATTAGTAGCTCCCTTAGTGAGCAATTCGACATACATAATTTTCCTCCTCGGAATAAGTAGCCATCCTCCACATGATATTCATCCACCGTCCTCCCATCGATACACCGCAAAATTATAGGTCTAAAGTATGGATCCTTGGAGTACTATTCTTTGATACTTGCAAACCCAAACAGTCTAATCTGCAGTTCTGATAAAAGTGTATACCTCGTCGAAAGAGCATCTAAAACTTCGTTACTCTTTCCCTGCTTGTACTTGATTACAAAATTAAATCCTTCAAGGAATTCAACCCATCTCGCCTATTACTTCGACAACTTGGTCTAACTTCAGAGGTACCTCAGTGATTTATGGTTAGTATACATGAAAAATTCTCTTAGCTGTAAATAATGTTGCCATACTTGTATTGCTCGGATCAGTGCTAAAAGTTCCTTATCATACATGAAGTAGTTTAGCTGCGGTCCTTAGAGCTTCTCACTATAGAAGGTAATTAGTCGATCTTCCTGCATTAGGACAGCGCCTATTCCAATGCCTAATGCGTCGCATTCCAGCTCAAAAATTCTATCAAAGTCAAGTAGTACTAACACCAGTGCAAAGGTCAATCTTTCTTTTATCTTGGAGAAACTCCTCTCTTCCCTTTCTCCCCATTGGAAATTGATGTTCTTCTTTGTTAACTTGGTACGTGGTGCGGCGAGGGTGCTAAAATTCTTGATAAATCTTTTGTAAAACGAAGTCATTCCGTGAAAACTTCTCACATCAGCACAAGTAGTAGGAGTTGGCCACTCGACAATTGCTCGGATCTTTTCATCATCGACTTATAAACCTCTTCTACTGATTACATAGCCTAAGAATACCACTTCCTCCTGGCAAAAGCAACATCTCTTTAAATTGCCGAATAATCTCTCGGCACGGAGGATATCCAAAAATGCTCTGAGATGTTCACAGTGACTCGGCATGTCGACACTGTAGACAAGGATGTCATCAAAGGACACCACGACATACTTCCCTATGAGATGTCTCAGCACATGGTTCATAAGTCTCATGAAAGTGCTGGGGGCATTCGACAAGTCAAAGGGCATGACCATCCATTCGTAAAGTCCATGTCGAGTCTTGAACGTAGTCTTCCACTTGTCTCCTGGCCTCATGTGAATTTAATGATAGCTAAACTTAAGATCAATCTTGCTGAAAATCTTGGCTCCACTAAATTCATCTAACATGTCTTCTAGCCTCAGGATCGAATACCTATATTTGATCGTAATCTTGTTCACAGCTCAACTATCTACACACATTCACCAAGTTCTATCCTTCTTCGTCACTAGAAATGCAGGCATAGCACAAAGACTGAGACTCTCTCTTACATAGCCTTTCTCCAGGAACTCGTTGACTTAATATTAGAGCTTAGAAGCCTGCTCAGGATTCAACTGATAAGCTGGTTTATTCGGTAATGCAGCGCAGGGTACTAGGTCAATGCAGTGCTCTATGCTTCGAGTTAGGGTCAATCCTTTAGGTAATTGTTTTGAGAACAGGTCGACATATTCATCTAACAACTCCTTGATCTCCTAAGGTAACTTACCCAGCTCCTTCATTTCCAATAGTCATCTGACCAACAAGAAGGTCGGCTCGTTCGCATTGATGGCCTCTCGAAGCTCGGTTCTACTCATCACCAAAGCCTTCTTCGATTCATGAGCAAGTTTTGTTTGCAACTTATTAAATTCTCTCAGGCAACATCGGGTCTAGTATGATCTCCTGATTATCCTTTTCGAACATGTATGTATTCCTATAGCCATCATGGATGACCCTCCTATCAAATAACCATAGCCTACCTAGCAACACATGGGAAGCACACATGGGTAAGACGTCGCAGAGAATCTAGTCAAAGTAGTTCCCAATAGTGATCGGTAGTAGTATTTTCCAAATGACATGTAATGCTCCCTTCTCACTTAACCAGTGCAACTTGTACGGCTTCGGAGGCGCAACAATTGGCAATTTTAGTTTTGAAATAAGATCGGTTGATGCCACATTGGTGCAACTTCCACTATCCACGATAAGGGTACACACCTAATCGTTCACCTTACAGGTTATATAAAATAAATTCTCTTTCTATTCCTCCTCTCATGAGGGTTCCACATTCATAGTACGTCAAACAACTATGAGTAATCGATCCAAATCCTTGGCAAACATGTCCTCTTTAATCAACTCTTTCTTGGCAAGAACTTCCTCCTCCTCAGACTCCTCATCCGTACTTTTTACTTCTAGCTTCAGGACTTCTTCTTTGATGACCATTGTTCTTTGGTTCGGGCACTGAGCAACCATATGTCTGAACCCCTAGCACTTGAAGCACTTGATCTAGTTGGTCTTCCTACCAGACCCTTGCCCCTTCTCATAAGTTCATGTCGGTACTTCACCATCAGATCGACCTTTCTGCTCAGCTCAAACATCAAATTTTCTACTCAATTCGATACTCGACAAAGCTTGGTGACTTACTTGTCCGATTTGGCTAATCAACATCTTCACTGGTACCCTCTTTAATCATTGGGCAATCCTAACAACTTCATCCATTGTGTCGAATCATTGGAGCTCCATAACGTCTCGAATCGTTGGAGCTCTATAACGTCTCGAATGTCTCCTCTCAATCCAGTAACAAACCTTGAGACTGTTTGAGTTGGTAGTTCCTCCACTTTGCAACAAATCATGAGCATTTGGAACTCTTGAACATATTCGTCAATAGTTTGACCTTCTTATCTCAACTCATGAAGCCAAGTAAAAGTATCTTAGAGATAGGTTTCCAGAACAAACCCATTTCTGAGCACTCTCTTCATCTTAAGCCAAGTGTTAATTTCTCGATAGCCCTCTCGTCTTCCCATAGCCTGAAAATTCTTCCACCACATGGCAGTATACTCAAAGAATTCAAAAGGAATAGTTCTCACTTTCTCATAATCTTCATATTAATAGTAATCAAACACATGCTCCACCTTCTCTTCCTAATTTAGATACTCATCAGCATTCCTAGATCCATTGAAACTAGGAAACTGAAGCTTCACATGGTCGAATGCTTTAGGGATTTGTATACGCTCTTCTTCAAAATGCTCTTCTTCAAAATACTCTTCTTCCTCTTCATCAAGCCCTCTCAGGTCTATTCTTCGACTTACTCGTCCTTCAACTCCTCCACCTCAAACGAGTCAAGCTGGGTTCTGACCTCTAACAAATTGAGCAACTTGTAGAGTGTTTTGTGCGGCCTCAGTGAGTCAACAAGACAGTACATGAACAACCCAAGTCAAATTTACTAAGAGGTTAGCTACCTCATCAAGCCTTTCGTCAGCACTTCTAGGAGTTCCTTAAGACCGTCGTCCACGGTGGACAACTTCACTGTTATCACTAGTACCAACATTCATATTTGGGTTTGTCATTTTTCCTCACAAATTCAAAGCTTAAACAAACACTTTGGGAAGTTAGTGGTTAACAACACAGCAGTCAAATGAACACAATAACTTACTTTGTTTCACATACGTAAAACAAAATACAATAGAATTTCAAGAAGAACTAACTACAGTTCACACAAAACCTCCGCTCTGATACGAAGATGTTGTGGACTATGACCAAGAATAGATAAGGTCGATCACTAGATAGGTCCGAGCTTGTAAAAAGCTCAAAAAAGGATTAATGAGTAAAAAGTGCGAAAAAGAAAAATGAAGAACGAAGTATTAAGCAAAACCCACGAGCATCTCTAGAGAATATGACGCACCAATGGAACTTCCAAGGACTTATAGTACAATTCAATATGACACACGAATCGGTCCAGTGAAGTTACTCGTCACCTAACTTTGCTTAAGGGAAAGGATAAGAGAGATGCCGAGAATAAACAAACAGTGTTTATGCAAAAAAGAAAAAAAATACTCAAAAATTATATTAAGAATGATCTAATGTCCTCACAGTTACAAGTACAAGAGTATTTATACCCATAAGTTAAGGCAACCTACCTAAAAAAGGAAAAGAGAAAAAGGGCATTTCCTTAGGAAGTAAAGATCAGGATATAAAAGGGAAAAAATAAATATATGAAAAAAATAATCATTGGTGCAACGAATTCTATACATGATACTGTATACATAGCGAAGCTATATTAGCAAGGTTGTTAGAAGATGCAAACAAAAAAAGTATGGACAGTTAGCTCACCTGAACAAGGATGACTTTGTTAGTTTGGAGTCTCTCTTTCTCGACTTCTCGACAAGGAAGATGCTAAATTATTGGTCGACTCAGGCATGAGAGAGTGATCTTCTATTCAGTACACTACTAAAAGATGGGCAGTCATATGACTCGACATGAAGGGTAACTCAGTAAAGAAGTACTTGGCCTCGACAAGGATCGACTGGAACAGAAGGATTCGTCGAGCCAATCCCTTTAGTTCTCGGGCTTGGTTGCAAGTCAAAGGTTCGACAACCTGATTCCTATCAACTTAAGTTAAGGATTTTTTATGAATGGGAGACAAATCTATGTGGTGAGTAAGTCTACTAGGGAATTACTTATATGAGAAACCCATGCCGGGGCCTTAGTAGGCCATTTTAGTGAAAAAAGAATTGCCGAGCTATTGAAAAAACATTTCTATTAACCTGAGATGATGAAGGATGTACATAAGGTTCTTGAACATTGCGAAGTGTAAGTGAGCTAAAGGAAGAAAGGAGCCATATAGAGAATAACCACCTCTATCCATACTTAAACGGTCATGGACCAATCTAAGCATGGATTTCATGCTTGACTTACCCAAAACGCTTTGGAAACATGATTTTATTATAGTGATAGTCGATCGGTTTAGCAAAATGAGTCATCTCATCCCTTGCCAGAAAACTAATGATCCTTTATTTGTTGCTAACATCTTTCTGCAGGAGATCATGTAGCTGCATGACATTTTAAGAAGTATTGTCTTAGATCGTGATTCGAAGTTTACTAGCTTCTTCTAGCAAACACTATGAAAAAAGCTTGGCACTAAGCTCATGTTTAGAACTTCTTGCTATCTACAAACCGAAGGCCAAATAGAGGTTGTAAATAGAATAATAGGCGACCTGCTTCGAGTTACTTGTTGCAAAGAATCTGCATGATTAGTGTCGAGTCTAATTTTTCGGTTTTCTTTTTTTTTTTAATTCAATTTCCCACTTTTCGATTAATACTAAACCCTAATCCATTTAATATTAATCATCAACTAAAGAAATTAGGAAATCCCAATTTTTTATTTAAAAAAAAATTTAGAGGTGCCACTTAACCAAAGTCGGGAAAAAGAGAAATCGTAATCAGTTATGTAGATTGATTATGATTTAGTTACCGGTCTTTTATTTCAATTTCATACAAACCAAAGCATTCCGAATCCAAATCCGGGAACTAACCTATTAAACCCTAATAGGTACCACTATCTATTTACCGAAATTAAGTTTATTCTTCAAATTATAATATTTTTAAGGAAAAAATAAAAACCAAAAGAAAAAAAACATAAGTTTTTACAGATTTTATCGTCACCCCGAAGGTGCCTACGTATCCGCTAGCCGAGACTAGACAATCATAATTCTTTACGAAAACCTTAATGTGTTAATTGGTTTTAATTTTGAAAAATTGACCAAATTTACGTTTTAATTGATTCGATTTATTTTAAAAAAATCTAAAAGTCCTAACTCGTAAGTGATAAAAAAAACTTTCTAAGATATTATAACCTTTTTGGTAAAATTTCTTTTTGTTAATTTTCATTTCTAAAGATAACTTCCTATGTGAGGATTTCTAAAAAGAAAAAAACCTAATTCTAAAAAAAAATCCTAGGCTAATATATTTAAGTAGATAGTTGTTTAATAATAGTAATATAGATATAAATATATATTTAAGTAGATAGTTATTTAATAGTAGTAATATAGATATGATAACTTCCTATGTAAGGATTTCTAAAAAAAAAAATCCTAATTCTAAAAAAAAATCCTAAGCTAATATATTTAAGTAGATAGTTGTTTAATAATAGTAATATAGATATAAATATATATTTAAGTAAATAGTTGTTTAATATTACTATTATTAAATAATACTACTATTAAACAACTATCTACTTAAATCAATATAATATATTTAACCTATATAATAAAGAAAACTAATACTAAAAGAAATGCACTAAACTAATATACATATATATATATATGCTATGTCTAATAAAATAATAATAATAACATAATATAATAACTAAATAAATAAAAACTTTCACAACCGAACCTGAACTTACTCGGTGAAGGCAATAGCGTAGACAGTTCGATGTCAGGCTTGCTGGCATCAGTTGTTTGCTAGCATCGGTCGCTTGCTGGCACGCGCATGTGGACTGTAGCGAAGTGCAGTTGGGTTTGCTGTTGTAATCATTACTGCTGCAGTCACCGTAGAGTTGCCTTGCCGTTCTGCGATGAGTCGTGCGGCCTGAATCTAGGTAAGTTGGGCATTCATGTGTCGTCGTTGTTTGTTCACTAGCCGAAGGAGTGTGTTGATCGCTATTGTGAGCTTGCGGATTCGTGTGCCGCAGTTGGTTAATGTTCGGCGAAGTTGGTTAATTTGTGTATTGGATTGCTACAGTATACTCGGCAAGGATGGATGAGAGAGGGATTTGAGTTCGTATCGTGCAGCAGTGAAGTGCGGGGGGTATGCAATCCTATTGCTACTGTGGTGATCGTGTTTGAGTTATGTGTCCGTTAGATCAGCGATTGGCAGTAGATCGGGAAAGATAAGGGAGGGTTGGTGGAGTCGTGGATCAGCTTGGCATTGTACATGCTGTTCTGGCATCGTACAACAAATGAAGACAATAATCATGGACAGGGAGCTTGCGGACTAGCAATGTACAGTTGAATTCAATACTACAGTGGAGCATTGAATGGGTCGTTCAGCGTGAGGTGTCTAATTTGTGTAAGTCGCGTTAGTTTAACCGTGTGCCATTGGAGTTGTGTGCTTATGCTGAACTGGTTGTGTACAGCCGCTCCGTGCTCGGGTTCATAATAGGATTTGTGTGAACTTGAATTTAAGGCCGATGAATTATGAAGTTGGTTTTTCCTTTTTCTTTCCTGGAACATGTGTATGTGTAAAAAATTGTCTCTTTATTCTATCCAATCCTTATTTATAAAACCTAAACGAAATCGTATCTATTGTATTAATTTCAATCTGATTTGATAAAAATTAAATTAAATCTGACTCATTTATATTAATTCAAATCTAATTTAATAAAAATCAAACTAGATTCATATCTTGTATAATGATTCAAATCCAAACGAGAAAAATTTGATTAGATGTGATTCCGTATACTTAACTCGCTTTTTGTAAAAATAAAAGGATAAAAGCAAAGAGGTGCTTAGCGAGACCCAAACCCATGACTTCAAGTTAACTCCATATCAATACTCCAATGTTTATCTGTTAAGTTATTAGCTTATGCCTTGATTTTTAGTACAATTGAATTGTACTTAAAACACGCGACTCTCTAAAATAACTATTTGAACTAAATTAAGCTAAAACTAAAACTATTAATCCTAAAATAACTTACTTCCTAAAAATCTAACAAATCTTTATAACTTTTCCTTTTCTCTTCTTTTTTTTTTTTTTTTTTTGCATTTTCATCATTTGTCAATTTTTATTATTGTTTTATTTTAGAATTAGGGCCTTAAAACAAAATCTGAAACTATGGAGGGCAAAAATTAGGTGCTTACAGCTATCCTTCTTTGTGGTGAAGTTTGAGTAAAACTGACCACAAAGACAAAAGAGACACCGTTTTTACCTTAGGACTGACTCTATCCTAAAAAGCGCTATGACTAGCTAGTTGAGGATTTGACAACAATAAGCTTGAAACGAAGAATAGTAAGGGTAGCACCCTTATGGGCTAGCAAGAACCTTAAAGAGAATAATAAGAACTTGGTCATGCCCTAATGAGTTGACTATCTAAGGTGGTTGCATAACAAGAAGAGCATAGAAATGAAGGACGAAAGCATGTCATATAACCTAAGAGATCTTGTTTGGGTTTACCTCAATAAAGAACAGTTCCCAAAAAGAAGGACAAGTAAGCTATCCCTTAGGTCAGATGGTCCCTTTAAGATCTTACAGATGATAAATGACAATGCTTATGAGTTAGAATTACTTGAAGGCTATAGAGTATCCCCTACCTTTAATGTTTTTATTCTGACACCCTACGTGTCAGCAAGAGAAGCTAACCAAGATTTGAGGACAAATCTTCAACAACCCCAGGGAGCTGATGGAGTGTCGACTTCTAAACCCCTTACCTAAGCCAGACTTAGAGGCTTACAGGGCTTGGCTAGGAGAATCCTATTTGCTTAGCTCAACCTTAACGAGCATACCTATCAGGAAGGCCAAACGGCGAATACTTTAAGTGCTTTACTCTAATACACATTGGTCTATTCATTCTCTCATATAGATGTCGAGCACTTAGATGCCAACTTGCTAGGTGCCAAAGTCAAAGTCTCTATACGGCAAGCTCTCCTATCCTACTTTGATGAGCTAACGCCTCACTCGATCACCTCGGTAGCTTTCAATACAGCACAATAGCAACAACCCCAACACCAAATAAGCTTAATCACATTGCTTTATGATTCTAACACGTGAATCTAATGACAGGCCACCACTTATCATTTATTTTTCTAACATTTATACTATATTCTCTTTTGTCGTTTGTCATATTTACCTCTTTTTGTTTGTACTAAGAATCTTCTTCATATATCATCCTTTATGTAATTTATATTATTATATTGTTTCTCTAAGAGACTTATTATAAATAGTCCTTCATTTGTAGCCATAGACAACTTAATCAATTTTAAGAATTCAAACATTACCTAATTTTCTCTATTCTTATGAGATACCCTCTCTAAGCAACAACATACACTCCTATCTAATGTTGTTGAGCAGCTCGAGATTAGCAGTAAGTGAACCTTAGTATTAGCGGTAAGTAGACCTTAGTATTAGCTTGTGTGTCATATCAAGTGTAACACTAATTTATGTCATGTTTGTTAGTATATCATGTTTATTGGTATGTCATATCTAACGAGTAGCTTCACAAAAGCTAATATGTTTTGTCGATCCACTTCTTCTTTCTTCAATATCTCAAATGACCCATTGGTTGCCTTCCCCTATGGTAAGCCCTAGTGATAAACTCAACTCCTAAGCACATCAAATATGACCTAGAATCACAATCCCATCTCGGTCCATTGCTATATATCAAACATAACATAATAGCATGTGGTTTGAACAACAAAGGTCGGTGTTTAAGAGGCAATGTAGAAGTTTGGCATGTCTTATACTGCACAATTCAGTAACAAAACCAATATAAGACTAGATAATTTCATGATTAAATGTACTAGTATCTGTTTCAATCATAGGCCTCTAAACTTAAGCTAACCTTGTTGAAGTGCAAGCAAAGTCCACAAGCTCATGATCGACCTATTTAGAGCTTCTGCCAAGCTCCATAAAACTCAATCGACCCCATCATGACCTAAGTTAAGCTGCTAACATCATAAATGACAAACCAAGCTTGTGATAGCTTAGTCAACCTAGTCTATGATGCTTATGAAGCTCTTATTTTCTCTTAACCCTTGGAACCTAAGCCCTCAACCCTAAGACACGCAAACCCAGTCTATAGGATTAAAAGAAGATTAGGTGGGAATAGCTTAGACAAATAATGAAAGTCCACAGCTAGCATTTACCTAACTTAAGATCCTCTCCACAATATTTAAAAGATATCTTAGAGACATGATTCACTCTTCTACATAAAGCTTGCCAACTATGCCTATAAATACCACATAATGCCACTAGTAAATGAGTCCACATTCTCTCACTCTAGCCTATATTATCTTTCTTTAAACACTCTCTAAACCATATACTGACTTAAGTAATAAAATAGTTGCAACTGGGACCACCTCTAACACCCATCTCATAGTTTATGTTTGTTAAGTTTTGTAGGTTACCTACAACCTCAAGCCTCTATAGAAGTTGATAATCAACATTTTGGCACCATCTGCTTGAAAACCACATCTACCATAGTCGGGAAGTCACAAGATAGCCATTTCAATGCTAAGAACACTAATGTCGTAGTTACACCACCACAAAACACTAGCAAATCAGCTAAATCTATGAAGACATGATCACATATTAAAGCAAACATACTGTAATCTAGTGATATAGAACCATTACTTAAAGGCAAGAATATTAGCAACAGAATGACAAAGCAATCATTACACCATTGCAAAGGTTTCTCACAACATGGTGAATACCATCGTAGGAGGCTCAAGCCCAAACAGACTTTTGAATTCCAAAGCTCGTGACAAATAGGTCATGAATGTTGTAGCCAAGAAGCTAAGGATTAACACATGCATCACTTTCTCTAATTAAAATTTTAAAAGGTTTTGTAGATTTTAGTGCTTTTTAAATCTTTAGCGTGTTATTGATTAGCAGTAACATGAGGAGGATTGTAGCGCCCTTAGGTTATAGAGTGTTACACATAGTAAAAATCAAAGTAGAGATCCCTTCAATTTTTCTCTAGGTATTATAATTAGCATATCCAATTACTTACCCATATGTTTTGTTTCTATTCAAAAAAGAAAATTCCAAAACTTCAAATTCTCTAATGATTACTTGCCCTTTTCTATGGCACATCTAACCAACAAAAATTCATGTTTAAACCCTTTGTCATCTTCATACATGAATAACCAAATCTATTCTCAAACCTATTTGTACACTTAAACTATTAAAGAAAATATATCCTACCAATAATAACACTTTTAAAACCCCAATTAGGAGGGAGAAAGAAAAACACATCCCTCCTTTCTCCATCATCATCATGTTATCCTCTCTACTCACTACCCTCTCATCTTCATTTCCACCCATTTTCTCTTAGTAAAGTTCATCAAAAACTCAAGTAAGGAAGTTAGTCCTAACTTTACTCCATTTCCACACCATTCGTTGAGAGTATCAAAAAATCACCGAGCAAGGTAACATTCCTAAACTAATTCTCTTAGGTTCATGAACTTCAAAGTTTCCCTCATCATGTTTTTTCTTGGAAACTCATAGCTTGTAATCTATCTTTTTTTTTTTTTTCAAGAAATCAACCTTTAAAAAGATAAAAATTCATAAAACTCACCATGAATGGCATATACTCCCTACCTTGATGAAGTTCTATCCTTTGATTTTGGTACCGAATTGGTACTTGATAGATTATGATATGTTATATTTAGATCGTATTCAATTTTTCCAACATCTTGTTTGAAAACCTAAGTAAACCTTACTTCCTATGCCATTACAATGTGTAATTTATCTTGATGAAATTTTAGGTGAACACCCGGGATTTAAGTAGGAAAGACTTAAAATGATAAACAACCCAGAGCTAAGTTACATACAAAAATTGTTCTGTGCCATTTTACTCCTATAGTCACTTTAGAATAGAGCATGGGCAAAATAAAAAGAAACTAGAACCATAAACTGTGAGACCTCATAATTAACCATCATACATAGATTATGGGAGATTGTGGTACAATTTATAAAGACATAATTGTGAATATCTTATCGACATAAGTTGAAAACTTTTGGGCCAAGTGATTGAAATGGGATTATTAGTATTCGTTGGATTGGCTATTCACTACTTTTAGCCTAAAATATTACAAATGGTATTAAAGTAGACTACTTACTAGTAAGTGGATGATTTGGGTCTGGCTTCAATTTAGAGAAGAGGTCTGAAGAAGGTAAGGAGTGTTACCAAAGTATGACTCCTTGTATGCTTTTAGGATGACCTATAGGTAGTAGGTAGCCCAAATTGTATACCCAAAAAAGGAGGAAAATTTAAGCTCAATTGTAAAGTCTCGCGATAAGGACATTGCATATTTAAGGAGGAGAGATTATGGGACCTAATAGTTAATTATCCCACATATATTGTGAGAGGTTGTAGTATTAGTTTATAAGGTTATGGTTGTAAATACCTTGTCATCATAAACTTGAAACTTTTGGTCTAAATAGTTGAAATGAACTTATTAGTGTTTATTGGCTTCACTATTCACTGCTTTTATTCTGAGGTATTACATAAACCTTCACAAAAACTATTTATATGTACAATTTTGACTTAAATTTATCAAGCTATGGCCAATCTAAAAGGAATCATTGAGATTGAAACTATAGTCTTACTTACTTTCCCCTTTATGATAATAAAGGATAAACTACCCTCTTAATTCTTGACCCTTAACTTCATCAACTTTATAAATCAATTTCAAAACCCTTTGTTTACCCTTGAAAAATAATGATACAGTATCCCTAAAACCATATAAATCAAACCCTAGTTAAATATTAACGGTGCCTATTATTAAGTATTTGATTTAAAACTAAAACTTTGTCCATTTGATGAAATTGGTTGAATTTTTCTAAAAAAATAAAACTTGACTAAACTCAATTAAAATTTTACTAACAATAAACCATGGTAATAAAAGCAGGAAAACAAAGCTTAACACATAGACATAAGTTCTGACCAAAATAAAACTAGGTAGAGGTAATGATATGGCATATCTAAAGGTAAATTGGAGCATATCTAACGGTAAATTGGAGCTTTAGCTAACTTGAAAATTTATTCTTGATGAACTAAAATGAGTAACATCTTCAAATAAGTTTAAATATGATACTAATTTGTAAATATATAATTTGAAAGTATGATAACCTAATGATAATATAAATAAAGCCCTAAAGTAAGAATAGAAGTCAATACGTGCATATGGGACACAAATCATTACCCCATATAAATGGCCACTAATTTGCAAGTGAATTGCACATATAATGTACTTTAAGCCTAAATCCATGTGAGAACCACAATCTCATGAATAGTTAAAACCTATTAGGCTCCTTAGACAACTCTAAAATGTAACTAGAGAGTTAAATTGACTTTAGAATGATCAAAGTTCCATAGCATTTGAAAGAGTTACCTAATAGCGACACAAGCTTTATAATGTAACCTCCTTAACTTCTAAATGACCTCAAAATTCTGCTCAAGGGATGAGCGACAATAAAATTACATGATAATTAGAGACGTGAAATCAGGGATCTTAGATAGAATAAACTTCAAATAGAATAGGAAAGCCTCATATAACATAGGTAAATTCCTTTTAACTCTCCATGTTATTGATTAAATGTGTTGTGCCTTAGGTGGACTTTCCTACTCAAAAAATTGTCTTTATCATGATTACTATTCAAGAGAGAAATTCTTCTAACTTTACAAGATTAGTTTAACTTTTAAATTTTATATGTGAATATAAACTCTATGTATAGGAGAAATTAAAGGGTTGAATGCATGTGCTTGGACATTTGATTAGTTGTAGACTTGTTAAATAAAGAAGTGAAATTGTTGCTTATTGATTGATTAGATTGTCGATAATTTATTAGATTTGCTAAATGCCTATAGTCATTACTTGATCGCTTGGAAAATAACAAAATAATGGCTTAGCTCCTTTAATAATCACTCATGTGATATAATTAGATTTTGAAAAGAGATGTACACATGTAAATTTTAAGATCGATCATTTGACTAAAGTTTGCATATTTTTGTGTTTTTAGGTTTAAGAAATACTAAAAATAAAAGACATAGGCATTAATCCTATAGAATGATCACAAAAGAAACAAATTATCTAATTAGTTCCTAGATAAGTTAGACATGATGCCATAATAAGAATGAAACTAGACCAGAATAAACAAAGGGTTGTTTGATTTTAATCAAATAAGTCTAATGACGTTACAAATCAAAATCAAATAGTAAAGGTTTTGATTTGATCACTGCAATTCTATAGATAGAATTGATAAGATTAATGAAAGAGAAGAATAATGTCTCTCATAGGATTTCTATGAAATTTACTCATTGCTCTCTTGAAAATTAATGTCTTACAAAATATGTATACTGAAACCCTAACAACCCTAGGGCAATTAGGTGATTTAACTTAATTAATAATCATGGACTAATTGAACCTAAAAAAAAGAAACAAAACCTAATAAAATAATATAAAATCCCTAATATTCTAAAATAATAAAAAAACTAATAAATCTTCAAAGATAATTACTTGAGTTACAAAATCTTATCCTTATCATAACACACAATACGACTCGTGTAAGGGAAGCTTAATAGTACTATACAGTTACTCAAAAAGCCATATGGATATAATTATCCATATATTACCTTGCCTTAACTCTGGAAGCTACTACCATACCACAAGATGCCGTCCCCTGATTAGGCTTAACAATTTAACTCATAAGTGCTATTAGATAAAGATAGGGCCAAATTGTTGATTAGAGCTATCTACTCAAGGATGGAGACTGCATAAACTCAAGGATGGAGACTGCACAAGCTTCACCATGTATATGAATGATTGAAAACAAAAGGTTATGCCTAGTCAAACTTAGCAACGAATTTTGAGTGTTAAAGGTTGTTTTAAAGGTTACAAGTTTAGAACATAGGGCTATTGGTGGAATTTATCTCCTAACCCTTTAAATCCAAGTCCTGTGTAATTGCTGGTTGGTCACATAAGTTGGCTAGGGATGCCACCAAGATGACTTTGGAACGGATTTTGTAAAACTAGAACTTAAACCTGATCTGCTACCTTATAAGGTTTTTCCAAAAACTATAGAATACCCTACAAGGTTTTTACCCTATTTCTAAAACCTACCCCTATGGGGTTTTGTGAAACCTATTAAAAACCTGACCCAACTCGATTTGTGGATACTAAAAAAAATTTAAAAATTTGATTTTCGAGTATATATAAAAAATTAAAATGAATAACATATGGATTGTTTTAAATAATAAAACAAATAGTTTATAATTATTCAAGGCTAAACCAACTTTTTTATTTTAAATTAATATACGATTAATGAAAAGGAGATGGATGGAAATTGAGAAATGTGGCCTGCAAGAGAAGAGAGTCACAAAAAATATAAGAGAGAAAAATAGATGTTGCTACCCACTCTGAGCTTTGCCTCAATTTCAAAGCTTTATTATCTATCTGTGATTTCTATGTTTAGCCTTAATAAGTTGAGTCTAAATGACATTTCTAGTTTTAGATTCCCAATAGCGGTTAATTGCACATGCTTCATTTTTTTTTTCTCCAAGTTAGCAAAGCCAAGTCCTCTTAGTTCTTTTAGCTTGGTTATTTTGTCCCAACTTAGCCATTACATTTTGGTTGATTCATTTATACTAGTCAAAGGAAATTTCATATGATTTGATTTACTTTACTAAGAACCTTAGTTAGGACTTTAGTATATGGGTAAAGCTTCAAGAATAATTTGATTTAAATTGTCCTTCCACACATGCTAAGTTATTGAGCATTCCACCTTAACAACTTTTGTTAAGGTTTCTCAATTATCAGACTAAGTTAACTAGCGTTAGGCTTGCAAAAAAATATACATAGAAAAGTAGTAGAAAGTCAGGATAAAATATATAATCTTATATGGAAGAGTCTGTTGGTCTAGTGGTTAAGGTAGTTAATATTGCAAGTTAGAGATTAGGAGTTCAAATCCTATTTTAAATAGTATTATTTTTTAGGGCATAAGTTAATGGCTCGTATAGTAAGACATACGTATATTAACTAAAAGGTCCAAGGTTCGATGCTCAAGCACATATTCTATCATAGGGGTATTACATAATAATTCACTTAAGATCATGCCTTTGCACACAAAGGGTTGCCAACGTTAAAATAAAACTTTTTTTTATCTCTTTTTCTCATGTGCGTGCGCATACGTACACAATAAACATGCATGTTTTTATAAATTATAAAAAATATAGAAGGTGTATAATATATTACTATGACCAAAGAAGTATTGCTAATTATACATAATTACTAGAAATAATAGTAATTGACGAAAAAGTGACAATGAATGCTATCAGTTAAATACATTAACCGTTACTACATATCTTTGCCTTCCTGGAGGCATTTAATAAATTTGGAATGAAACATATTGGTTGTTGCTTATCTAAACATTGATGTAAGCAAGGTGGCATTGGATTTAATCCAATTGCTACATTAAAAGGTGAACATAGATTGCTTCGTATTTGATTATAGGCTAGGCCAGAATTGAGGAATATGATGGATTTGTGATTAAGACCACAATATTGGACTGAAAATTGCTTTGGACTTCATACTAACATGAAGGCTTTTATAAATTTATATCCTTTAATCTCTTTTTCATGTAATTATTTGTACTTGAATACATATTCTTTTTTTTTTTTTTTAATATGCACATCCTATTAAATACATAAAAAATACATATATAAAAGTAGTAGAAAGTTAGGATAAAATATATATAATTTTATATGGATGAGCTTGTTGGTCCAATGGTTAAGGGGTTAATATTGCATGTTAGAGGTTGGAAGTTAAATAATGTTGTAAATAAGATTATTTTTTAAGACATTAGTCAATGGCCTATATGGTAAGGCACAGGTATATTAACTAATAGATTTAGGGTTCAATTCTCAGGCACAAGGCATCTTTTCTTTTTTATATTATAGGAGTATTACGTAATTATTCACTTAAGAGCATGCCTTTGCACATAAAAGGTTTTTTCTTATGCAAGTACGCGTATATACACATTAAACATACATATTTTTCTAAATTATAAAAAGTATTTATGAGGTATAATATATTGCTGCAACTAAAGAAACATTTCCATTTATACATAATTACTGAAACTAATAATAATTGACAAAAAAGTGATAATAAATACTATCGATTATATGGATAAACTGTTATTATATATGTTTGTCTCTTTAGAGGCATCAATAAAATTGGAACAAAACTTGTTGGTTGTTGCTTCTCCAAATGTAGATGTAGACATGGTAACATTGGATTTAATCCAGTTGTTGCAGCAAAATATGAACATAGGCTACTTCATATTTGATTGTAAGCCTAGTCAAAAGCGAGGAATGTGATGGATTTGTGATCGAGACCATGTAGTTAGACCCAAAATTGCTTTGGACTTCACAATAACATGAAGATTTTGATGAATTTATATCTTTTGATCCCTTTTTCATATAATTATTTGCACTTGAATATATATATATATATGTATATATTTTAATACACACATTTTTCTTGTTAAATACATAATAAATATATATAGAAAAGTAGTAGAAAGTCAAGATAAAATATATATTGTCAAAAGATTAATATTGCATGTTAGACATTAAATGCTCTAAATAAGATTATTTTTTAGGTATTAGCTAATGGCCAATATGGCAAGACACACATGTATTAACCATTAGGTCTAGGGTTCGATTTTCATCACGTAATACTTCACTATTATGTCGTTGCACATAAAAGGTCACCAATATTAAAATAAAACTTTTTTTTATCTCTTTTTCTCACGCACATGCACATACATACATAATAACTACACATATTTTTCTAAATTATAAAAGTATCAATGGTGTATAATATATTACAATAACCAAAGAAACATTACCAATTATACATAATTACTAAAACTAATAATGATTGACAAAAAAGTGGCAAAAAAATACTATCGGCTATATTAGCAAACCGTTACTATATATGTTTGTCTTTGGAGGCATTCAATAAAATTAAAATGAAACATGTTGGTTGTTGCTTCTCCAAATACATGTCGACATGGTGGTATAGGATATAATCCAATTGCTACAACAAAATGTGAACGTAGGCTACTTCATGTTTGGTTGTAGGCCTAGTCAAAATTGAGGAATGTGATGGATTTATGATTAATGTCATGCCTTGAAACGGTAGAGTCGTAACAACCCCACCGTGTAAATCATTTTAAAATAGAAGTTGGCCTTACAACCGCTATCCTAGACCTGATCTATACAAGGCGTCCATGACTAACCCGCTTTAAAGTAAACAGTTTGTAATTTAAATAAATCATTTACTTAAGAAAATGAGAAAATATATATATACACTATAATTTAGTTATTACAATTAACGTTTACAACGTTTCACCGTAATATATTTCCTAGTTATTACATTATTCAGAAATGAAAAATTCTAAAATAAAAACTTAAATCTTAAAAATATATGTTTATTCTTCAAATGTTTTTCCTCATTCCCCAAGATCCAACAGTTGCTAGCTTTAAGATAGTTGAAAGCCGCTTCAAGATAGTTGTAAGCTGCTTCAGGATAGTTGTAAGCTGCTTCAGGATAGTTATAAGCCACTTCAAGGTAGTTGTAAGCCACTTCTTAGCCAACACCTGCAACGATGTCTATAGGGATATGAGCAACCACAGCTCAATAAGTTAGGATAGAGAACTTAAAACTACATCACAAACAAAAATAAGGTTATCAACTAAATCATTTGGTGTAATGCATGTTTAAGCAAATGTCATCGTACGATGTTATCCAGTCCGTTGTGAGATTAGAGAAATTGCTTTTGCTCTAATCCAGGTTAAGGAGTTGCCGTTAATGCAATAGCTTACGACCAAACCCAAGCTTATGTGATGGAGACACTGCTCCTCCCACAACTACCTTTGAACCATTGACTTCACCTTGCCGCGACCTCCTCACCTATTACTTAGTTCGACTAAGGATGAAGAAGGGACCCATTATGCCGTCCAACGCTATCCATTTCAAAGGGGTTGGTATTTAGCCGGAGAATCTTAGGTTTCCCCTAATGGGTTGCTATGTAGGTTCAATTTATGTTTACAAGTCATATCTTTGTTAAGTTCAGTTTAGGGTGATCGATCACTTCATATAATACAAGCTAGAACAACAAGCAAAATCATAGCATCATTCATAATCAAACACATGCACACAACTAACTATCTAACAAGCACAATCAAGTATAATCTCAAGCCTCCAAAATACAGTAACGTATTAATCTCCACTTACCTGGACTCCTCGCTCACTCACTCGAGGTCCGATTCGCTCAAGCCATCGCCGATCATCCTTATAACGCAAACGTGATTTCAATTTTTCATATAACTGTTATAGGTTGGTTTTATCTTATAACGCCTATTTTCATCTTTTGTTTAGGGTTTATGTACCTAATTATCTAAGTTTTAAATTTTTGACAATTCTTCTTGAATCATGTTAAGTTTTGTTTTAGTTTTTACATTGATTTCTAAATTAGGTTTTTAACTCAATTTTTTGTTAAAGATTTATATGTACATCCTAAGAAATCATTTCAACCCATAATATGAAATTAATCGCATTATCTTCGGATATCCTAAATATCATTTTTATCTCTAACTAGTGTTCTAGTCCGTGCGGTACATCCGAATCCTAGTTTAATCACTAAATTCACCTCTATTATGAGGAAATCTTACATTTTTCATATAATTACCCTAATTTAAGTTTTCTATCAGATTTATTGTATATTTTTATTATTATCATAATATCAATTTTTATTCTAATATTTTCTATTATTATATTTCTAATAATTGTGTATTATGTATTATTACTTATTATGTATATAATACACATCTAATATTTTTATCACTTTAATTATCATCTCCTAATATCAATTATCATTTCAAAATGTCTAAATTCATCCTAAATCAGATTTTACACCTAATAACCTTAATTTACAAAATTAACTTAAAATTTACTATTTTTTCCTATTACTTATTTACTACATAATTAACCTAATGATTACATTTAATACCCTAAATGCTACAAGTATCATACTTCATTAGATTTCAACATCCTAAAATATATAATTATTCACTAAATCAGTAATTAACCATAAATTACCCATTTTATGCCTCATTTTAAGGCTTAAAAATTATCTAAAAATTTCAAAAATTAATTTTTGAAAACAGGCTTCATAGCACTATTCTATGTCATCTAAGTAGTCTATACAAAAATTTTGAGCTCAAAACTACACTCCTAAGATCATTTATTTTTAAACCGAAATATACTTAGTTTTGCATAATTTCTTAAGGACTGTATATCACAGGATATATTTTCATCAAAATAATATTTTTCCTAAAAACTACATCCTAAAATATTATAAAATAACAAAATTCATAATTTTTTAAGAGTATTTACTATTTTTACAAAATTACACAAAATCGGGCTAGAAATCGAACTCACCAGTTTGGGTGGCTCCAGCTATCATAGGTAGCCATGGGTGTGTCAGCCCACCTAGGCGCTGCCTCCACCGTGTGGTGGTGGTGGCCGTCCACTCCCAACTGCTCGTCGAGTTTAGGTTCTCCTTAGAAGCCTTAATTGAACAAATTTTTTGTGATTTTTTCTAAAACCCTAATTTACTCTCAATTTCACCTCTCTCTATTTTTCTGACTCTCCAAACTGACCAAATGAGCTTCTAAAATTTTCTTGCTATTTATAGAGTTTTAGGAAAATTATTGTGCATTAATTTGATTAGACAATTACCTTATCTTCTTCCAATTTGCCTTTTGTGTTGTTCTAATTTAATTGGCTAATTTTTTTTTCTTATTTTCCCCAGCTACCATGACCTAAATCTGGATCATTCCTTATTTTTTCTGATTTTCCCTTATTTTTCCTTAATTAATTATGAATTTTCTTTAATTATTTAGTATTATTTTAACACATTTCGCGTATTTTAAGTAATTTCATGTATTTCTACCTACATGTAAATTCATATATAGTACAAATAAATATTTCTAAATATTATTTAGGTTATTTTATGATTTTTATTATACATATAATTTATCTCTAACAATTCATTAGTTATCGGAATGCATTTTACACATTTTTAATAAATAATAAATTATATACTTAAAATTTGAAAATTTTATATTCTTTTATTTTATTACTTATTTTCTCAAATTCGAACTTATGAGATTATTTTTACTAATATTTCTAGTTTTACTTTATAATTTAGGCTCGATTGAATCTTTCAGCCGATCAGAACCTCGAGTAGCTGATTGTGGGACTTACAATTAAGACCTTGCAGTTGGACCAAAAATTGCTTTGAACTTCATAGTGACATGAAGGCTTTCATGAATTTATATCCTTCAGTCCCTTTTTCATGTAATTATTTAAAATGAAATATATTTTTATACGCACATTTTTCCTATTAAATACATAAAAAATACATAGAGAAAAGTAGTAGAAAGTTAGGATAAGATATATAATTTTATATAGATGAATTTGTTGGTCTAATGGTTAAAGGGTTAATATTGCATGTTAGAGGTTGAGGATTCAAATCTTGCTCTAAATAGAATTATTTTTTAAGGTACGAACTAATGGCCTAAATGGTAAGACATACGTGTATTAACCAACAAATCAAGGGTTCGATTCTTAAGAATAAAACTTCTTTTATCTCCAAACGTAGATGTGGACATAATGGCATTGGATTTAATCTAATTGTTCCAACAAAATGTGAACAGGAGCTGCTTCATATTTGATTGTAGGCCTGGCTAGAATTGATGAATGTTATGAATTTGTGATTGAGATCACATAGTTGGATTGAAAATTGCTTTAAACTTCACAATGACACGAAGGCTTTCATGAATTTATATCCTTCAATCACTTTTTCATGTAATTATTTGCACTTGAATATCTATTCTTTTTTTTTTAATACATACATTTTTCCTAATAAATTCATAAAAGTAGAAATTTGAGATAAAATATAGAATTTTATAACTTATTAGTAGTCTTCTCTTTTAACTTATATTAAAAGTGGAATAGGTTAGGAAGCCAAGTATTGGGTACTTCCCTTTATTCTTCTTTTAAGTGTCTTTTAGGAAAAATGTAGCTATTAAAATAAGTTGTAATAGGTGTTGCTAGTCGAATGAGTCATAAAGTTTTAAGTTTAAAGTATAAATTGAGATAATTGTGAGCTCTTAGTTTTGAATCTCAATCTACTGAATTCATTATATTTGTAATTTTTGAAATGTTTCCCGATCTCATTCTTTTATCAACTCTTTACAATAGTTATTGGTTCTACATATATCTATGTATTAATAGGTATTATACTTCAACCGTAGGCATATTAATAGGTAATATACTAATGAATAATATACCTATATTGCGGATGTAAAGAAATTACATACAAAATTTATAATATTGAAGTAGCTAATTTTTTTTCTTTTTAACTATCTTACTTCTTTTTGTATTTTTAATTAAAAAACAAATCCATGCAACTCATCCTTATTTATTTGGTATCTTACGCAATTTAATTTTATTAAAAATTTTAAATATTATAAACATGTGAATGTACATTTTTGTATTTGTTCTAAAGAACTTTAAATTTGAATTTAACTTCCACATTTAACTATAAAGCAATTTATCTATACCCACGATTAACTTCTTGCATATATTGAAGTTATCTACACCCATATTAATAACTAAGAGAAATTTACAAGAAAAACTAATAGAGAGATATAGGAAGTGAAAATGAAGAAAATGTCAATTTTATCTATATATAAAATATTTAATAAGTTATTCAAGTATTGATTTTTTTTGTTATATAATTTTCAATTGAAGGCCTAAATAATAATTTTGAAAAGGATGATTACCTAAACCTTTTTTGGCTTTAACAATATAGATATATGGGTGTCATATACATCTTCATATAAGTGTTATATACGACTATGAACCAATAACAAGCATCATATATAAAATCACACACTTTGACTACAAGATGGTTGTCATAGAGTAGGTGTATACACTGAATGATGACTTTTAGAAATGTGACTATTAGGTCCCACTTAGGGGCATGACTTTGGTACCTAAACTTTGGATCATTTTCCAATATATGATCTAAACATTTTAAGTACTAATTTGTTATGCAACTAAACTCTATGTTGCTAAAATTATTACCTCATATAACTATGTCAGATGCTGTTAGATAAGATATCATTTTAAGCCAATGAGCATGCAACATGTGTCTTTTTCTCATAAAAATAAAAGTAAAAATCCAATTAAGTCTTGTTTTGCTAGATTTTTAGTTGAAAAAAAAAGTCCATTTTGTGCAAAGATACTATAGTCAAACAAAATACACTAAAATAAAACAAAAAATTTACAAAAGAGGAGTAAAAACCCACTAACAAAAAGAAAAGTAAATTTAAACGCTACCAAAAAAATCAACTAATAAAAAACTTTGAGACACCATTCATCTTCAACATAAACCACTACCACTCGCACCCCACTACCATACTGAACCCTATTAGATTTTTATGCACATGAAGCCTCATTCTCAATTTTTGGAAATCGGGAGGAATGAGCAAAAGAAGATGATGATGGAGCATAAATAGTAACATTTAAAGAAGTTTAGACAGAAAAATTGGTGATAGTTATAACACAAACATGGCAAACTTAGTAATTCCAATCCGAATAAAAATACCTAATTATGTTAACTACAAATTAAATATGATAACATAATGTAAACTTTAAGTCTAATCCTTTCTTTCCTAAATCATAATCATATCCCTATTACCACATACCTTTCCACCACAACACAATGAAGATTCTTCCTTTTTTTTTTTCCTTATAAATAATTATTAGTCCTTAGACACGATAATCTTGTTGTTCATAATGACTTATAGACGTAAGGTTCTAATTAATGTTGTCACATACATGCCTTGTAACCTAGAAAGAGTGACTTGTAGATGACACTTGAATAGATAGCATGGCGAGAAGCAACTAAGATAAGGAATAAACAGTTTCAATGGCTTAAATACACTAGTAATGAAGGAAGAAGCTATAAAGCACCAATCTTACTATTCACAACAAGTTTAAACTCTTTCTTCCCCTGAGTGTTATTTGATCTTTCAGAATAAAGATTTCATATCCTTGCATTATCGTTACTTTTTTTGTTTTTTTTATCTTTGGAGTTCTAAAATCGTCAAATGAAGAGGAATCGCTAAATATTTTTAGAATCTTATAATTGAAGACATCATTGCAAGGCTATCTTTAATGACTTTGGTATGGTCTTAAGGCTAATAACCATCCTAATTAAGTGCATGAGTTTGCTTAAGAAAGGTTGAGATCAAATGGTTATTCTAATGATACATGTTCTAAGTACACTAAACTAAATCTCTTTTAATCATGTCAATATAGTTGAACCCTTAGATTATATCTCCTAGCTTAGGAGTCAAGCTTAAATAAATAGCGAGCTTAACTCGATATTACAATACAATCAATTTAGTCCTCTATGCAATTCTATATGGAGGAATAAACCCTCACACTAAGTTAAATCTCTCTTAATCATGTCAATATAGGTCGAACTCTTAGATTGTATCACTTAGCTCAAGAGTCAAGCTTAAATCAATAGTAAGCTTAACTCAATATTACAATACAATCAATTTAGTCTTTGACACAACCATACATGAAGGAATAAACCCTAGTTTTGTTTCTTTAACAATGTTTTTTTTTTTCTTTGGTTAATGTTCTATAGTCCTTAATTATTTTTATAATTTTTTCCTTAAAGATTTGGGACTATTTTTCCCTTTCTAATTTCCATTTTTAAATTGAAATCTAATATGACAAGATCTAATTAGAATCTCATTTTTATTTTAATGTGAAAAGACTTGTGTTATGTGTTCATTTTCTCAAGAGACTATATTAAATAACAGAAATTATATGAGGTACTAATTGTTTAATTGGATACAGAAATAAACATCTTAATATTTAAGTCATTAGTTGCAAAATCATGTTATTTGAGCCAATATATACAATAGTGATTGGAATCTTACAAGTACACACACCAAAGTTTTCTTTGGTTGGGAAAAGTTGGAGTAGGCAACAATTACCCCAAGTGTATTGTCAAAAAAGCCAGCACGTCAATAAGTTATGCTTTATCTTGTTACTTTACTTACATAATTATATTCTTCACATTCTAAGAGTTCATTCACTTTGTTGAATGAAATAATATTGTAACATAATAGCTATTGCTGGAAAAATGAAATATAATTAAAAAGTTATAAATCAATATTGCTATTCATTAATTTTATCAAGGGTATTTTGAGGAAAAAAATCAATTCTAGCATTGAATCGCTACCCATAGGTTTGAGTAATGAATGACTCTTTACAAATGGTTATTCAATAGCTTTTGTAATAATAATTCCTTATGAAGTTGTGAGTCTCGCAGTTTTACGTAGTTATTTGAGCAAGTAATTTAGGAAATTAATAAAACTAATGTGATTGACTTAAAAATGTATGAGTAGGCTTGAGATATTAGATAAGGATACCCCATAGACTCAGATATTAAAATATATAATAAAATAATCATAAAATGGTTAAGTGTAGTGAAATTTAATTATATAATATTATATATTACTTACCGGAATCACATAAAATATGTTCCAATAGCTAATAAATACTTAGAAATAAATTATATATATAATAAAAATATTATGTGCCATAAAATAATATGTAGAATATATATAAATGTGTAGAGTAGAATTTCTAAGTATATGTGTATACACGTAATTAATTAAAATATCCAAATAATAGCATTTTAGGCTAAAACGAAATGGGAAAATTAATAAAACCTCTTATTCAAAGTTGGGTAGCTAGGGCATAGCAACAATAGGTGTATGGATTCTTTAAGGATAGATGTGAAGGATCGAATGAAGTAAAGCATGCAATATATAAACTAAAAAAAAATCAAAGAAAAGAGAGAAATTAAATCATTTTATCATCAAATTCATTCTAAAAAATTGGAAATCATCATCCAATATTTCATTCACACAATTAAGGATTTGAGAAAATTCAAAGTGAGTAGAAGTGATCAAAGAGGGAAATCAAGAAAAAATTAAAAAAATCGAGCGTAATTTGAGATTTTGGGATTACTTCCAATTAGAGAGGTGTTGGGGACTAGTGCAGGGGATAAGTTGCTACCACCAAGAGATAGAGAAGGCCACGCCTAGCTTTGCTAATAAGGGGGGTGGCTAGAGTGACCAGTTTCAATAAAAAAAATTTTCAACTCAATTTTTCAAAAATAAGTAAAAATATAAAAAATTATGTAGAAAATTATACAAAAAATTATTTTTAGATATTTTCATGTATAGATCTAGAAAAAAAATATTTTTTTGTAAAAATTTAGTATTTGTAGTATATATACTTAAGAAATCGACAAAACTGACGAAACCAAGCAATTTTCAATGTTGAAATAAATACATCTAATGATATAGTTTTTATTTCAAAATTTTTATATAGAATTCCCTATATTTATACTAAAATTCTATGAAGAGACTTTTAACAAAATTATTTTCTATAATTTTTATGAATTTTTAGCTCTAAAATACGATTAAAATAGTATTTTTAGGAAAAATAAATGTATTTCTCTTAATGATCTCGCTTTGAATCTGAGTTCCATTGATTATTATAGTATTTTTGGTGATTGAGTGCTATTGGAGGTAGTTCTATTGGAAGTAGTTAAAAAAATCAAGTGTATGACACTTATATGACTAATTTGATGATGTGGGAATTAAGAAATTGGTGGATGATGATGATGATATATTAGGAATTTGGATGTAATGAGGTTGAATAATATTGGTTGAAATGTTATTGTGATTCTTTTACTGGAGTTTTTGGGGGTGGAAATGAACAAATCAATTGATTATAAGGAATTGGTTCAGGGTAGATGATAAGTTAGAGGATTTTGTGAATAAGTGTCATACTAGAATGTTATTTAAAAGTTTGGTTAGAAGTAAAATGATGAATAATTCTATTAAAACCTTAACCATGACATGGCTTAGAGGTTAACTCATAAGTTTCCAGTTTAAGAATTGCAAGGGCAATTTAGCTTAGAAAGTAGCTTAGAGAATATTTGTTGAATAATCTTGAATATTTACCAACCTTAGAGATTGACGTAAAAGATAAATCTATGGTGAATATCAATGTCTATGTGGTGTAGAGGATACTCGAGAAACTTTTTCAATAAATATTTTAAAGACATCTTAACTCAAGAGATAGCTCAGAAGATAACATAAACTTATAATATTATTCTAAAACTTCCAATACTTAGAGTGTAAATTGATGAACCAATGATAAAATCAACCTAATTCTATTATAAATGAGTAAATTAGTAATATTTCCTAATTTATATGCAGAATAAAGTACTATATCAAGATAAACATTAAAGTATCACCCACAAGGATAAGTGAACAATTGAGTTAGTAAGCAATTGAGTTTTAGGCAAGTAGGATTAATACTTCATTGTACTTTGGAGTATTGCTTAAGAATACTTAGAAACCTTAATATGTGCCTTACTTGTGATTGTAAGTGATCAGCCTATGTGTATGCAACACATGTATTTAAATATTGTATTGCTATTATAGAGTATTGAATTATATGTATTAGTTGTTTTATAGTATCACCTATTGTAGATTGTATGAAATTGCTTGACCTAACTACTAACATAATTTACATCACAACTCATTAGAGGAAACGATTAAGATTCTCGGCCCAAACTCGAACCCTTCGATGAGAATAGCAGAAATAATCTTTTCCCTACCCGTAGTCAAATTAAGTGACAAGACAGGAGGTCGTAGTAAAATAAGAGACTATGGTTTGAAGGTAGTATTAGGAAAAACATATTTCTCCATTACATAAGTCCTGGTTTGGTGTTCAATTTGCGAAGTGCGCGGCGTAAAACTCCTTAAAACCTAAATTAGAGCGAGCACAATTTATCTAATCTTACAACGATCGGTCAACATCGTACAATGGTATTTACTTGAACATACATTACATCTAATTAACCTTGCTTAAAAACCCTGGTTACTTGATGATTAACATGTGTTATTATCTCCATTCCATTTACTGAGCAAGTTGTTGCTCACTCCCCTATAATTGTTTTGTAGGTTTTTAATAGACTCACTAATATTGCAACAAGTTCCAAGTAACTAGAGAACAAGATTGGGAAGTGAGATTCAAGACCTATAACTATATTCTTATTTATTTGTTGGATTTACTCACTTGTATAAAAACTAATAAGGTCTCTATTAGTGGCCTTTTAGTTTTTATTTATGAATACCTTTACTATGCTCTAATAACTTGTAATCTTTTATAAATCCTTTATTAATCACTTTATTTTCTCAAATCAAATTATTTTTAGAACTTTTGTTGAAATTGAGATTTTATGCTCCGAATGATTTATAAAGCTTGATTTCTCAATTATCTAAGCCACAAGCTTATTTTTCAAAGCTATTTTGAAGTGTTACATCACAAGTTATTATCTATTAGACTCAAAATTGGATGGCTCAAAGCGAGGAAATATTAAACATATTGTATAAGTCATACTTATGTTAGTAGCTAAAGTGGTTAGCTTTTATTTTAAGTTAATTTATACAGTGAGAATTGTTACGACTCTTTAATTTAGGGCACAACAGATGTTGCTATTATGGGTTTAAAATAAAACTAAACGCCTTAATGCCATATTTGGTACATGAGAATGGATCGAAATGAAATCATGATTCTAGGTTACATTTCCTTTCCTACATTTATATGCACATTTGAAAGTCGAAATTATGATTTCGTAGAATCAACCATTTTGACTTTGAAGAGGAATTTAATTTTGCTTTTAATAAGGTAGAATCAATAATTTTATCCTTCTCATATTCATCATCATTAATCAAATTACTTATTTAACATTTAATTTGATTATAACACTCAATAATTAAGGGTATTTTAAGAATTATTATTATATACATATTTAATTTCATTCAATTTCATTCCATGCACATTTTCAAACATGGAAAAAGATTTGTCATTCTACTCTTTATTCTACTCCAATCCACTCTATCTAAAATTATTCATGTGTAACAAACATGATATAATGGTTTGCAAACGAATATACATTAAGTATAGCAAAAGAAATTGTTTAGCCCTAAAGGAGTTAGCCTAGCGGTTAAGATTTAAAACACATTCATAATAATTTATTTGAGATTTAAAGTTCAAATCTCATTATAGATACTTTTTAAGGTTATCTATACAATGTAAACTGTTTTTATCGATACATAAGTCTTATAGTGTAATTCATGTGTTTAGAGGTAATCAATCATAATATGATTATGACCTTTCGTAAATAATTAAAAAAAAACGAAAAAGAGAAAATTGTTTGATTTTTAATCGTAAGTTAGTATATTAGCGTACCGATAGACATGCTGTAAAAGGATACTGAATAATGTATTCATGGAAAAAAAATCCCAATTCAAAAAGAAAAAAATATAAATATCACAAAACAAATATGTTTATGCAATTGCAAATTCATATAAATTTTAGTTAATAAATTGGACCTTATCCCTTCCAATTAATTTGGAGATTAAAATTTTTCGTATTGGAGTAGAAGTTGCCGTCACGACAGAGAACTCTCTCTCTCTTTCACACACTCTCAAATCATATCTGACTAGGAAAAAGAAATGCACTTTTTGTTAATATCCATCGAAACCATAAATATACAATAACGAGAAGAGTTAATTATTTAAATTGAATTTAATAGTATTAATATCTCGTATAAATTAAATAAATATATATAAATATTAATAAAAATAAAAATTTGGCAAATATTTTTTCAAATAATGTTTTTTGGTAAACACGTGTTAAAATTTTTAGAAAGTGCTACCTTTGTATTTTTTTCTTCTGCGTGAACACTTCACTTGAACTTGAAGGTCTCAACCCTCTCCATATCCCTATCCAATCATTAATTCCAAAACCAAGAGCACTCTCTCATTTACACTTCAACCTTCGAATTAGAATTATTCCCTATGTTTGTTTTTTTCTTATTTTTTCCTTTTAATTTTCAATTTTGTATCTTTCTTCAATGGCGCTTATATCGGTGTTCGTATCCGCCACGAAACTGGCGGGGGTTCTGGTTACCGTAACCGTTGCAGCGAACGCCTTCTCCTTCTCCCGTTTCCGGAAGAAGAATATGAAGCCCTTTCGCTCACCAATTGACGAGTCATCCGAAACACTTGCTGTTTTCAATGTTAATGGAGGTAAAACTTTGTTGACTATACCCATTTGAGCTAGTGTTTGCTTGTGTTAAGTTAAGAAATTAATGGAAGATGAACATGTTAAGCGATTAGAAGAATATGCATAAACAGAGTGCATATGTTTTTTGTCCACGTGAATGGATGAGTGGTCGTGAATAAGAGCAATAAGAACTGGACATGTGATTATATCTTCACGAGCCATTTTAAAGAAACTGGGATGTGAGATAGTAGATAAATACACAGGTGGTTTTATATTCATAGTCATATTTTGGTACACATCGCAGATGACTAGTTAAATAGAGAATCAACTTAACAGATTCTGCTTTGTTAAGGTTGATAAAATCGATGCATACATGAAACATGGCCGGGTATGTTGGAAATATCAGAGTTGATGGAAGATTTGCTCTTCTATTAGAAGTAGCTTAATGGAGTGTAGGAGAATTGATACTCTCTATGTAAAGGCATATTTCTAACTGGTGGCATTCCCTAGTTGACATTGATTACAAGTGCTAATGTTGGTAATTTAAGCTTTTCTTTATCAATTATTGGATAAGAGACTACTTGCATCATAGTCTGAATAAAAGCTGATGAGTGTTCAAGTCATGTAATTGGCATGTGAAATATAAGCGCATGATGTGATGCTTGGTTGAACTTTTTCGTCTATTTTCCCTAACAACAGAATAAGTCTTAACAGTTTCACTTGAATGTTGTGATATTTGGAGAATCCAGTGGCTTTGATTTCTGATTGGTGGTACCATACAAGACCCTGAAACCTTGAAATTGATCATTAATAGCAGTGATAGATAAGAAGATAATGTGAATTCTGATGCTAATTTTCATCAGTGGGGTCAAATTCTGCTGATATCACACCATTAACCACCAAAAAGATTTATAGATTTGGTTACATTAATTTCCAAGATAATAAGTGGGATGCAGCTTGTCAAATACTATCATTATTGGGAGGGTATAATGGGTTCCATCTGGGTCTAAGTTCATTCTAATCATTGGTGTTGCTGATTTTGATGTCATTTGCTGCTTAAGATTTCTGGTTTGCTGTTGACTGTATCTTTGTGGTGTGGCTTGATATTTTTTTTTCCAAACGGGAGTGGATTTGTAAACCTTGCCTTTATGTATTCATGCAGAAGGGGAAAGTGAGTTTTTCTTTGGGTTGGCAACTGCGCCGGCACATGTTGAGGATAAGCTAGATGATGCTTGGGTTCTGTTTGCGGAAGAACGCCCTTGTGACAACCCTGAGTCCAAAGAGGGCTCACAACCTGCAGATGCAGTGATGGGTTCAGCTGCTGGTGATGGTGGGTCTCATCGAGCTGGTGGCAGTGTAAAGAAAAAGAAGCCTTTAAAGTTATCTATGGAAGCCATGATCAGAGGATTTGAAAAATTCTTGGAAGATGAAGAATCCGAAAAGGAAGAATGTCATCATAATGTTGCTGCATGGCATAACATTCCTAATCCGTAAGCCTACTTTTCTTTTTCACTTCTGCTTTTGTTATGTGTATGATGAACTGCGTGTCAGAAGTTGCAGTCTACTTGTTCAAGCTTGAAACATGTTCCATTTGATAGATGATTTTTTTACAGTTAACTTGAAAGGCTCTGCTGTTGTTTGTTAAAGAAAAATAGGTTTTGAATCAATTTCAGGAAGGAGAGATTAAGGTTTTGGTCTGATCCTGACACAGAAATCAAGCTGGCCAAAGATACAGGGGTCAGTGTCTTTCGCATGGGTATAGACTGGACAAGAGTTATGCCAGAGGAACCGGTTAATGGGCTCAAAGACAGTGTTAGTCTGACATTAACTGCTAGTAGGCTTGATTTGGACACCAGAGTGTGTAATCCTTATATTTGTGTCAGAGTTATCTAATATAGATCATCATGATGTTCATGAGATTAATTGCATGCTCAAATTTCAAGTGTAGAATTTGATCATTTGCATTCTTGTAGGTTAATTATGCTGCTATCGAGCGATATAAATGGATTGTTGATAGGGTTCGTTCATTTGGAATGAAGGTTATGCTAACTCTTTTCCATCACTCATTGCCACCATGGGCCAGTGAATATGGAGGATGGAAGGTTGAGAAAACTGTTGATTATTTTGTGGAATTTACAAGGTCTGCTCTCATTTGCATGCTCTACGTGCTGTTTCTTTATGCACAAAGGGTGTACATGATTTAGTCATTCTTTAGTTTCCACTACATATCAGCTTAGTTGTCCATACTTCTGTGTCATAAAACTTTTATCTGAAAATGTAAGGACTTTTCCCTCATAGTTCACTAATTTTTCTAAATCATGCTTTCGGATCCTTTCCCTTGCAGGCTTATCGTTGATAACATGTCTGATATTGTAGATTACTGGGTTACGTTTAATGAACCTCACGTCTTTGCTATGCTTACTTATTGTGCTGGTGCCTGGCCTGGTGGTCATCCTGATATGTTGGAGGCTGCTACTTCTGCTCTACCAATGGGTGTTTTTAACCAAGCTATGCATTGGATGGCTGTGGCCCACATAAAGGCCTATGATTATATCCATGGAAAGAGGTAATCTTTTTAATTACAAAGATTTTGTTCGATAAAGTTTCTGATCAATTTATATATGAAAAAAAAAAAATAGACATGTAAAATGGCTCTAGGCACATACGTTCCTCTTAGCCATCAGTCTCATCAAACTGAATATTGAAAACTTTGGTACACCTTATATGTGAAATTTCTCTGACTTCTTAAGATCCTTCTTTATAGTTGCATAACTAATAAAATGATGATTATATCCTGGCTTTTGGAAGTTCTACAGACACATGAGAAGAAATGACGTCTTTAAATGAAGTTTCACCCTGGCAACTTTCCCGATGCTTTGCAACTGACTGTAAATGAAACGTGTCTTATAAGATAAATTATGGTCTTCTGTGCTTTTTTTTTTTTTTGTTTTCTTTTTCCCTGTACTTATTGAGTTATTTAAAATGTGTAAGATCCTAATCCATAATGGCTGCAGCCTTGCTTTTAGATATTGTCAGGCCATTTGTATGTCATGCTATCCAATCATTTTTTTTTCCCATGGAGCTGATTCTGACACTGCCTTTCTGAACAGATGAACATTGGATTGCTATGTGGCTCTGATAATGTTTCCTTTATCATACTTTTTTTTTTTTTTTCCTGTACATCCAGTGGAGCCTCGTTGAAGCCAGTAGTTGGAATTGCTCATCATGTCTCATTTATGCGTCCTTATGGCCTATTTGATGTGGCTGCTGTTTCATTGGCCAATTCCATGACTATCTTCCCCTACATAGATAGCATTTGTGAGAAACTGGATTTTCTAGGCATAAATTACTACGGGCAGGTTCTTATCCTTCCCTATCCATTATTTTTTTGCATTGCTTATCTGTAGCACCTGAAATGTACTCACACCATATTTGTTTTACAAAAAACATTTTATGAACTTTTTTAAACATTTATTATAATCAAAGTTTTGCAATTGCTGAATATTATCTAAGAAATCTCAAGAGATTGCAAATATTAGTGACTTTTAGCTTAAGTGGTGGTGGAAGGCAACAGTAGCGATTGAGTATTAATGGTGATGGCAATTAACAACCGCAGAAAAATTGAGAAACAAGATTTCCTCTTCTTAAAGACAGAAATCATATTTCCCATTTTCCATTGACATTATTCATAATGATTAACCACCACCATTTGTTATTGGCTGTGACATTCACCTGCCACGACCATTTGCCATTAGAAGATACTAACAATGACTTCTTGAGATAACAATGATAAGATTTGACAATTTGAAGGATTTGATTTTAACAGATGTCGAAAAAAGTTTGTAAAGCGTTTTGAATGAAACAAACACACCCTAAATTAAATGTTTTGACAAGTAACATTCCTGTTTCTTTTGGTAGGAGGTGGTCTCAGGTGTTGGACTCAAATTAGTGGAGACTGATGAGTATAGTGAATCTGGGCGTGGAGTGTATCCTGATGGTTTGTATCGTGTGCTGCTGCAGTTCAATGCAAGATACAAACATCTTAATTTGCCTTTCATTATCACGGAAAATGGAATTGCTGATGAGACGGATTTGATTCGCTGTCCCTATATGTTGGAGCATCTGCTTGCCATTTATGCAGCCATGATAATGGTCTTGACAAATAGATTTTAATCTTTTGTTAGGATAATCTTCTTTAACAATGGTTGTAGGATGTCAAAAAGTATCTTCTGTTTTTCCATGTAGGGTGTACGTGTGCTTGGTTATCTTTTCTGGACTATTTCTGATAACTGGGAATGGGCGGATGGTTATGGTCCCAAGTTTGGATTAGTGGCGGTTGATCGGGCCAATGGTCTGGCACGGATTCCACGCCCCTCTTATCATCTGTTCTCTAAGGTTGAAACCTTTAGCTATGGTGGATGCATTGCTCTCTTTCTAAGTGGGTTTTTTCTGCCTGTGCATTAGAAACCATCCAGAACTGGTGGTTATAGACTGTTAATTTACCTAACATATCCAGCCCAACCTCAGGTTGTAAGATCTGGTAAAATCACTAGGCTTGACCGGATTCATGCATGGAGGGAACTTCTTAGAGCTGCAAAAGAGAAAAGAACACGCCCCTTTTATCGTGCGGTTAATAAAGGTGGCTTGATGTATGCAGGTAATGAGAATTTTTCACTTCAAAAAAATGTGGACTTATTTTGCTTCCATACAAATTCTCAGATTATCCTACTATTCTATGAAGAACACCGACAGTTATCAGATAACTCTTTTGAATTCAGCATGAATCGAATTATAGAACTTTACAGAGTGCTTTGATGCATCCACAGTATGCCAAACTGATGGCATAGAGATATATCTTGATATACATTTTCTTGTCCTGTGCAATATCTTTTCAATTATCAAACACATTAGTATCATCTATTTCCTGACAGGTGGTCTAGATGAACCAATTCAACGGCCTTATATTGAAAGAGATTGGCGATTTGGGCACTATGAAATGGAAGGCCTGCAAGACCCCTTGAGTCGCTTTGCGACATTCATTATCCGTCCTTTGTCTCTTGGCAGGAAAAGAAAGGTCGAAATGGATGAAGATGAAATTCTTCTGCAGCCTGCATGAGTCTCCACTCTTGTTCGGTAGTATATCAACTTCTATGCAGTAAGGAATATTAACATTTGTTACTTAATACTTGTGTTTCTCTGCAAGTCAATTTACAACAGCGAGAAGATTGTGGCATGCAGGCTGCAATATCGAAGAAGAAAACGAAATGTTATTCACACCATGGGCAAGATATTTCCTCGTCAGTATGTACAACGGCACATTTCTTATCCGACTTGGGTATTGTCAATTTCTGTTCTTACCAATTCTTGGCTACGCAAACGTGGCATCGTGCATATTTTTTGTACAGTGTATTCTATGTTTCTTTGGCTTCATAGGGGTCAAATGAAGAAAATGTATTGTTCATGTAGCTCATGAGATGGACACTCCCGTGATTATTTGCTAGAAAGCAATATGCATATGCTAGTCGTAGTGATTATGCATTCTGTCAAAAAAAAAAAAAAAATGAATGGCGTTATAAAACAGATCACATTACTAGTAGATATGTCATGAGAATTTTCCTCTTACAATAATGATGAGAAAATGTAGTAGAATCAAGATATATCCACATGGCCTGAAAGTTGTCTATCATCACAATTGTGTTAAAAAATTTTGCACGCACGCAAGCTCATCGTTTATGATATTTAGGCAGTGTTTGATTATTAAAACAACGCACTATAATGAGAATATAATAGTATAGTATAAGGAGTATAAGATAATATAAAACCTTTTATATGAGTTTGGGTGCGTTCCATTTTAGAAAATAAAGGACTTGTTTCATGGGATTTATGGAGGACTTGCGTTTTGGGCAATGGAAAAATTTTTGTATCACCTATTTGATGGTACAAATTTTTTTTGTCCTATCCATTGAGGTGTATATTTATTTAACCAATACTACACTTATTTTACAAACCAAACGTAATGGCATAAACTTTGTCCGACTTAATCCTTCAGAATTTTATAAATCAAACAATACTGAAGAATGTGGAAGATGCAAGTGTTACTATAAGGACAGCTTTACCCACATCCAATATAGTCTCATCAGAGCTTTAAGGGCAATGTTGAAGTGATTTAGAGAACAGCATAACGGAAAGGGTATCTTTTTTTAATTAGTAAAAAGTTTTAAAGTTGATAGTATCACACGAACTTTTGTTTAATTAGCTAAAACCGTTGTAATTTAACGATGTAAACATTAGTTTCCAAATAGAATAGAATGGATCAAGTTTTAACTTACAATGTTGTTAAAAAAAAGAAAAAAACTGCTTAATTGGTGTGCCATTTATGGAGTCCTGGATGGACGGGTTGCAATAGTATTTTCTTACATCCTCACATCTTTGGATCTCATCATTTCCGTCGACATTACATTCTTTTCTTTTCTTTATATATATATATATATATATATATATATATTGTTTTTGGGTAATCGGAATTTAACTTGACTGCATAATTCATTGTTAAACCCTTGTTTTGATATTGTTACTATTCACTTGGTATACTAGTACTAACCGGTTTGCCACATCCTACATCCTGTATTGATTGCAGCCCAAGTTTTAATTGATCGGATCCATGATATAATTTCCAAAATTTGACTTTAAGAAGCAGGAACGAGCGGTGAAATTTTGGCCAAAGTTTCTTATCAATTTTTACATCATGTATCTACTAGTTCCAAAGGTCCATGATATTACGTACCAACTCATAAATCCAACACGATTTCATGTGCCAACTTCTTAATACTTGCGGTTTTTACATAGCTTCGGCAACATAATTTTCTCTTTTCTAAGCATTAATAGTAAAATAGTGAAAAAATAAAAATAAAGAACATCATAGTAGGAAAAAAGAGCAAATATTTATAAATGGTACTAGCTATTCAATACTTAATGCATAAGAAATACAAGATAAAATGGTAATATAAAAAGCATTTTCTTTAAAACATCCATTATAACAATCCAACTTATATGAGGGCGATACGAAGGAAATGATGGTAATAGTTTCGTACGTAAGTGGTATGGATATTGATTTTTTTAGTAGGAAGGATTAAGTTCGAATTTTCTTTCCTTCTTTTTATAAAAAAGAAAAAGAAAAAGAAAAGATATTAAGTAAATGATAAGTACTAATAAATAGTATTAGCTTTTCCATATATATATATATATGTATGTATGTATATGTATATGTATATGTATAGGTAGAGATAAGAGCAAGCAAAATTTCCATACTACATAAAATCTCCGAAACTTTAATATTGGACAATGGCTGCAAACAATTGACTAGATGAATTCTCTCTACTGCAATCATAAAATCTATAGAAGTACCGAGCAAATGAATATAACTGAATAAGGTCTAGAACTCAACAATCATTAATTAGCCTCCTGATTTTCTCGTCTGGCTCTCTTCTCAATCCAAAAGCGATATCACATTGGCTCAAAATAAGGAAGACGCAACGGCTAGTGAGGCTACTACTAGGCATCCAATTGACATGGTGACAAGAGGCGAATCCGAGGTTCCGATCCCTAGTGCTGGTGCCGGAGCTTTATCACCCGCTGTCTCGGCAGTTGTGGAAGGTGCAGTTATATCCACCGTGGGAGACGCCGACTCCGGAGATAGCGATTCCACTGAAATCGAAACATTTACCCTTCAATCAATACATGTTCATTTGTATAATGCTGATATAAAAACATAGAACTAGGAATTTCATTTTAGGACAAGTTGAGGAAATCTGTAATGCCCATTTTTTGATACTTTTATTTATTTCATGAGGACAACCAAGGCAGAATGAAACATACCTGGGGCTGAAGCAGGAGTTTCTGATACTGCAACCAAAAAAAAAAAAAAAAAAAAAGATGTTATCTTGATGCGATTTAAAACCAAAGTACTAAAACAATCGAATCATAAGGAAAAACACGTGGAGTTTGAATTAATAGAACAACTTCATATGTAGAAATTAGCAGCTACTCAAAAAAGTAGGGCTTACGTGCACATTTGGTGGCGGAGGAGGCAGAGACATCGCAAGCAGCAGGGAGAGATAGTGCCTTGGTCACGTTCAAGACCACGCCCAACTGGGCGCTGCTCTTGTATGCCTCGCATAGGCACTCCGCGTCGGTCTTCAACACGGTCTTGAGGCCCGAACAGCACGTGCCTTCAGGCTTCGAGATCGTGCTGCCATTCGACACGAATGACAAGCAGTCTGCCATCGTTAACACCAGGCTCGAACAGTCGACTGAAGGTGCCGGCGCGCTGTGTGAAGACGCGCACTGCACGATGCCGACCGCCGAGGCGGCGAGCACAACCCGCAAAATAAGGGCCAATGGTTCCATTACTACTTCCTTTGTGCTTTGTTGTTGAGCTGTGGAAAAGGTGAGAGACAGAAGAGGGTACTTTTAGTTTAACTGTTGACGATGTGGAGGAGGGTTGTTGAAGTTTGAGTAGTAATATATAGAGGAAAGAGTGTCAAGTAAAGGGACGGTCTCATTAAAATATTAAAATAGAATAATTTTTATTTTTTCATAATCATTTTTTAATGTATGGTAACTTATAATTGGAGATGATATGATAGAAATAGGAAGAAAACTATTCCGACCCTCATTAATAAAGTAAACAGGCCAAGTTATATGGAATCTTTATCTATCTTTTGAGTTATATATAATTATTTAGGTATTAAATGGAAATATATATTATATTATATATTCAAGAATGAGTACAAGTTAAATATATATATATATATATATATATATATGTGTGTGTGTGTTGTCGGTAGGATTCTGTAGATAGAGTAAGACGATTGTGCTTTGTGTAAGAATATAGAAAGCATACAAAACAAAACATAATAAAGATTGTCAAGATATTATCCGATGAGATCATTTCGATACTTAAATTAGAAAGTATATGAAAGAAAACAAATGAAAGAGGTTTAGGTAAGCTAAGTCGAGGTAATTTAATGTCGGAATGTTTCATGCTATTTATAGAAGAAAGCTACCATGAATTAAGAGGACATATTTAGCATATTACCACGTTCACACAATTTGGGTAGTAAGAGCATAGAGTTCAATGTGTTTCCAAATCATAGGGCTATGTTGCTTGACTTGGTATTTTAACCTTATTCATATGTGCAGTAACTATTATGACAAATCCAAAGTCGTATAAATTGTTTGAAGGAGTTAGCTTATCTATCATATCGTCTATGAGCCCATGATTTAACGAGTTTGATGTGAGCCTAATGTACTCATGTCAAAAATACTATATTAACAATATATATTTGAAAAAATAAAATGTCAATTTTCTTATCTTTTTTAATAATCATTTCAAAGTTAGGATTGATAAATTGTAGTCACAAATAGTTTTAAATAAAACAGGGAATAATCATATTATTTGAATATTTTTCAAATCTCTTTCTTTTTTCTTTTTTTTTTTTTCATATCTTTTATGACTTAGATTGATATATATTATCTTTATATTTACATCTAAGTTGGATTTTACTTCTGAATGATCTAATACAATAAGCAACAACAGTTACTTTTCACAAGTGGTTTAAATATTAAGATTTTAAAATTACAATAGTTAGGAATAATTAAAAGAAGATAAGTAAAATAAATGATTCTAATAAAATCAATATTTCAGCAAGTAGAATGTATCTAAAATTCTTCTTTCTATCAATATACATTAATTCTATAAAAAGTAGATTAAATACCAAATTAAACTGTAAATTACGAATAACAAATAATTTCGATTTAGTTGTATTCGGTAATGCAGTTATCTGATACACCTGTTATTATTATGATTATGCCAAAAAATCGCAAATCATAAATCGAACCGTGAGCCAAATTAAATTAAATCGAAAAATCGATTTTTTTTTTCAAACCGTTTAGTTCGTAGTTCGTTTCAAAAAAACAAACCGAATTATTTTGATCTAAATTAAACCATTTGGTTAAACAAAAAAAAAATCACATAATTGTTTTGTGTTTTTTTTTTTTCATTAATCTTTATGGATTTCATCAAAATTTTCATATCTTATTCTTTTTTATCTTATTTATAAATCAATTATTAAAGTTAAGTTGATTAAGTTCCATATGAAATTTTATATTTAAATTTTTTTCTTTTCTATATTGTCCTTTTCTTTTTATATTTTTTCAAATTAAATGTTTGATTTTAGTGCTCTTTACGTGTCTTTTTTATATCTTTTCCAATTTTTGGTATATCTTTTTATCTTTTTCATATTATTTTTGGATAGGCATCTTAATTTCTTCCTCCTCGTTATTATTTGTTAAAATAAAGTATTTTATTCCCATCCAATCAAGTTGAATTTGTTAAAATCTTGTATAATTTTATACATAATATAGTTACACATGATAAATATATAAGAAATTAACTAGAAACACGTAAAAGTTTAATAAAATGAAAAATATTTTATTGAAAATGAAAATACTTAATGAAGATTTGACATAAATAATTCGATTTTGAATAAAATCGAATCAATTTGATTTTAATTAAATTTAAAGAATCTACTAACCAAATCATATGATTAAATTTAATTTAAAAATAAAATAAAATTATTATACTAAGTTAGATTCTATAAAAAAGAGCCAACTATACGAAATCGAATTGTTCGAATTGTGCAGATAACAAGTTTTCGTCGTGAGGCAAGTGAAAGTCAAAAGTGTGGGCAATTCAAAAGGAATGATAGGTCGTCAAAACATAAGTGTGGACTGCTGTGGGGTCCGCCTCCTTAGAAATGGTATGATGGGATTCGCTTGCACAGAGAACCGCAATTATGGCAATTCAACGTGCCATTACCCACTAACCCGCGTATGATTATGATGGACACTAATCATGTCGCGTGCATGGTTTCAAAGGCAATTTAAAATTAAAAAAAAAAAGGAAAAGAAAAGACGTTCGATGATTATTTGAAAATCTAACGTTTGTTTCAACTATGACAACGGAAAGTCATGATAAAAATTCAAAATTAGCAGACATGACCAGTGTTTATAAAAATGGGAATTTTTTTTTGAAAAATGATCAATGAACTGAAAGAACCTTACCGAAATCCAAAGCCGATAGCACCGTTGGCATTTTATTGGTTCATGTGGCTTAAAGCTAATTGTTTCGTTAAATCAAGAACGAGCTGTTGGCCTCATAACTGATTCGCAACAACAGTCGGCTTTATAATTCGTGTCTTGCATCAAAGCTCTCTCTTTTTTTTCTTGGAACAGTTGAATTATAAAGCTTACAAATTAGAAGCAAATTTGAAATTAATTGTTTTATTATTTTTCATTAGTATTAACATAGTAGACACATAGACTATAAAATGAATTTAAAAACAACTGCTCAAAACTAAAACTATTATAATTTAATAACATAAATATTGATTTCATAATAGGATAATACATATTCAAAACTTCTTACTCTAAGTTACATTATGTAATATAATTGGAAAAAAAATTTATAATATTTAACCTATTTTTAATTTTGAAATTATTGAAAAACCCTATGTACTTAATAATTATCAACAAATAATTAATGTTTTAAGGTTATTGTGATAAAGATGATTGTGTACTAAAAATGAAATGGTATACCTAAACTAAAAACGATATCTTATAAAAAAAGTAGGCTAAAACTTATCGGGTTTATATTATAATTCCAAATCCTTAAAAACTTTCCGTTGAAAAATTATTATGTTGGGAATTGTCAAGTTTGGTCCAGCTAAATACAAAAGAGTACCTGTTCCACCTACATCTCTACAAAATCGATCTCTTATTCGGTTCTAGAATTGGATGCAAAATATATGAATTTAAATCGCATAATAATAATAAAAGTAGATACTTGCAGTCCTAAAGAAGAAATCTAATCTTTATATGCTCTTGTATTTTCATATAACATATAATTAGTCATCCTTAGAAAAGAAATTTTTCTTTACTTCACATGTCAATAAATACTCTTTGAAACTCTCAACGACCAGCCCATTTGAACCTATTGTTAGGTTAAAAATACTAGATTTAGCGATGATTGTCACTGATCTATATTTTATTCACAAAGTTAAACTAAATTAACATTTAAAAAAAAAATGTACAGATAAGAAAATAGAGAAATGACCAAAACGTGGAAAGAATTGGTAGCGTTTGGCCAAAAGGGCAAAAAAAAAAAAAGTAAAATGCATAAAAACAGCTAAACTTTGATTTAACTCTTTAAATTTTAACAAATTGGTAATAAAGGATGTTTGCTTTTATTTAAAAAAAAAAAAAAAAAAAACACATACACACACGGGTTAAAGTTTTAAGGATTCGTAAAGCGCACTTGAATGAGTCCAATGCGGTTTTACATGTTATGGTTATAGCTTGAAAGAGTTATTCACAATCTTTAAAGGTCAATTTTCAAATTTATAAAGTTTAGGGGGTTATTTTATAATATTTGAAAGTTTAAAGGTATTATTTAGGGTGAAGAAAAAAAGAAAAAACGTGAACCGTGAACCAACAAAACTGAAGATTTGTTTTTTTTTTTTTTCCTTAAATTCGATTCAATTTTTGGCACAGTTTGTTGTTGGTCTTCCGGTTGATGGGCGAAGCGTAACGGTTTCTTGAAAAAAGAGAGAGAGAGAGAGTGAGTAGAAAAAGGCAGACGTGACTTGATGAACTGGTCACATGCGTAAGAAAAAGAATCTATCCCTGTATAGTTTTGCTTTTGCTGCCAAGAAGAGTTAGAGGACAAATGTTGCGAATATATATATATTTTTTTTCTCTTACTTGTCAAATACATAGTTAGTAAAGAAAAAATTTCCGTTTAGTGACTATTTTTCTCGTTCCACAATTACCGGGTGTAATAAATCATGAATTCTGCAAAGCAGCTTGAGTTAGATATGTGGAGTGCACCTGGAATTTCATGTTATGAAATTCTGTAACTACGGTCAAGATAATCCACTTTCCATCTCAGGAGAAGGGAAAAAATGCAAATGATGTTTTACTGTTTATATATGCCATCGTATCTTCATATCTCGAACGAGTATATTGAAGATGTCTTGCTCGGTTTTTATAAGTTGTGATAAAATATATGTTCTCCAAAATGCTAAGTGACGGTGTAGCTTTGCTTTCTTTTTTAATATTCAACCTCAACGTGCACTTCCAAATATGATAGTTAAATTTATAATACAGTTATTTAAAAGAAAGAAAAAATATTTGAATCATGAATCAAACTATTTATTTTTAAGATCTGAAAAATTTATGAACAGAATAATATAGTTAAGTTCAATTTAAATAAAAAAAAACGAATCATTAATTTTAAATTTGATTTAATAAAAAGGTTAAATTATACCGAATCAAATCAGGTTTACTTTTAATATTATCTATATGAAGTTAAAATTTAGAACGTGAATTGCATTTAAGGGAAAAAGAAAAAAAGAAAATTTGTTCATTAAGTCTTTGATGATGATAGGCCGAGCTGCCGAACTCCTTTTACTAAAAAAATGGCACGAAGAATGACATGGCATAAAATTTTTATCGATCAAATCTACATCTCAGATGGTAAAAAAATCCTTTTCATCTTTGAGAGAACATGGACCATCTCTGTGCTAATCACCGGGGGAACTCCTTTTCCTTTTCGTCCTTTTATTCTATGTCCCCAAATGTAAAACTGTTCACTTTCACGTTGTTTTAGTAATATCATACTACTTTCATACCGTCCAGACGGTGATTTTATCTGAACCTCGTTGGACATTTTGCAGTTGAAATCAACATTCTCAAATTGATTTCCTTTTACTCGTTTCCATTATTTGAACGGGATTGATACAATTCTTAATTTTACCTTTAATTTATATTCATTAAATCTAAATTATTAAAAACTTCCATAGTTTAGATATGATAATATAAAATCAAAAGTAAAATAGAGAATAAGATTAAGCGAATAACCTTATTATACAGGATATCTATCCGAATCTAGCTCTAAATAGTAGATAATTTCTTAAAACCTACTTTCACAAAATAAATGTACAAAGCTAGGATAGCATGTTCCACCCTAGAACATGTACTCTAAATAAATATGTGTTATAAATTCTGTAGTTCTTTACACATTATATATACTTTGTTACAGTAATTAAGTAATATAAATAAAAAAATAATATAACCTTAAAAATAATAACAACAAAAACCCAACTCATAATAAAATCCTAAAATTATATGTAACTTGTGTCTACTATTTATTCCGTCTCTCTTTTTCTTCTTTTTGTTTATAAAAGCCCCTCTTCTTTTACTATCTTCTCTTTTTTCTTTTTTCATCCTCCTTCCTCATTTGTTAACTCTAGTTTAGTAAAATCTTAAAAATGTCTCAATCTTAACTTATTATTCAATATACCATTTTGAAATTACCTACACATGGTTTTTATATTCTACATATAATAATTTTATAGTTTGATAAAAGTTTTATTTTGATAATTTAAAAAGAAAAGATAAAAAAAATTTAAGCATAATCTAACTAAAGATTTCAACATTTCTAGTTGCAAAAATATTCTTTATTTTGCATATAAAAGTTTTATGGTATCTCAACTTAATATGCATTACAACCTATACAAATTATTATCAACGAGTCTACCAATAGTATAATTATAATTATAATTTTAATATTGATTATACATCTAATATAAAGTTTTGAAGGAAGATACAAAAGAAAAATTATAGGTTTCACAAGATTCTCTATTCCTTATAAAATCTGTAAAATATCCTATATTTTGTAGAATCTACAAAATGCCTTATATTTTGTAAAATCTGTAAGGTATAGGATACATGATGGTTTCAATATGTCGTAAGGTAGAATTCGAGTATAAAAAACTTGAAAACTTATACTTATAAGATAAAGTACAAGCAAAGTCTCATATCCTACTCTCTCTATATTTGTTTATCTTTAATAAAGAGTTGAATTGGTTCCCCCAAAAAATACAAACTAGAGCATAAAAGTATATATATATATATATATATATCATTATGGACTTATCTACCAATGTTCATCTGCATTTGACCGTGTAGTGAAGTATGAATAATGACAGGAGTGATTTTCGATTAAGATTTGAAATCAGCTCTACGTTGAAACACTTCTATGCAAATTTAGTTTCTCTAAATCCAAATTTTCATTAAGTTCCCTTAAAAGGCTAGTTATATTTGAGTAAAATACGATTTTGTATGATTGCCCGTCTTGACTTGAGTTGGTATTGGTTATATCAATATTTATCCAATAAAGATTAATCGAAAGCCCATAAATAGAATATCGGTTTCCGGGTGAGGATTTTAGCATCTACTTCTAAATGTGGTGTGTGCCCAAGTAAATCTGATTGTATGAAATTGAGTTTGTCAATAAAAATTAATTTGTTATTTATTATTTGAATTTTTACTAGTATTCAATTTTGTAATACCCCAATTTTTACGAATCTTCGAATTTATGGCAACAATCTAAATTTTTACTCAAACTTTTTCACAATACCAAAAGATTAGAAGAGTTGATCACATAAATTTAGCTTTTGAGAACTTGTAGCGACAAAATTTTATTTATCGACGAACTCAATTTAATGAAATGAAATTCAATCATTATATAGCTGGAAACTCGAGGTTCGAATTCTGAAATTTAACAAAATACTTGAGATGAGCTAAAATAAAAAAATAGAAAAATTTTCTTAGTTTACAAATCAGGACCCAATACATGTTTATAGTGAGTAACCACCTATCTTAGCAACATGTCATGTGTAGGTTTATTTATTTATTTTCCTCTTTCTGTGACGCAATGTCAGTAGAGAAATTGCCAAAATTAGTAGCCTGTTTGTAGAAATGGTGAGGTAAAGGTGATGCGCTAGCCCATCGTGTTTATGCTAACTGGCCCACTGACCAGGATTAGGAGTTCTGCCCACTATCAACAATTTAAGAATGCAAACATCATAGCCCCAAACGAAAAGCCCTGGAATGGAATCCATTGTTGTCCAACAAAATCGAACATTATCACGTTGAAAGAAAGGAGTCCGGCCTATCCCTGGGGCTCTCTGCGTTTTGTGGGAAATGGGAAGTTAGATACGGACACATGAGGGTCCCACATCACCCTTTAAATCAATGGTGAACATGAAGTCCGACAAATCCATGGTTCTGTACGTGAGAGACAAAGGAATTGAATTCCCTTTTCCAAGTTCTTTAACCGTGTGTGCTCAACTTGAGCTTTTACCGGTGCTTCTACTTATCATATATTTTTACACTCGTAATAAATAGACCGAATATTTTTCGATTCTGCACATTTTTTCTGTTATAAATATAAAATTGAAATATTAAAATGACTTATAACTGAGATAAACATAATAAAAAACCATTTAACCTTAAATTTAAAATCATTTTTACCAATTTATTATATTAATCCAATTTTATGTAATTTATAACTTTCATATTAATAGTTCAATAAAAATACTATAAATTACACAAAATCGTAAGATGTAAAATAGAATGAGTGTATAAAAATACACACTTACCAAGAAATAAAAAAATAAAAAAAAGGAAAACTAACCATTTGATCATCTATATTATTAAAGCCAAACCACCACCATTTCGTGTCCTTATCAAATAGCTTACTAATATTAAAACATTTACACATTATTTTTCTAAAACCACCTATTTTAGAACTTAAATATATTTGGAATTCTATAGATTAAAAAAAAAAAAAAAAGAAGGTTCATTTTCTATATTCATATTTATTTTACTAGTAAGATCTAGAGGTAAGCGGATAATTCTACTATATAAAATACCCATCTAAATCCTACTCTACTATGTAGGTTCCAAGTAGATAAAAAAGGTCATGAGATAGGTTTCGGATAGCAGTATTATAGAACCTATTCCCAAAGGATCTGATACAAGTATAACATTAAGATACCATATATCTACCTTAAAACCTATACTATAAAGTATATAGGATAAATATTTCATATTACTCTATACCTACCTTGTAATATTAATTGAACAATATTAATAAATAAATAATTAATATTATTGCATTTTTTTAATCTTAAATAAAATAATAATAAAAGTCTACACTATAATAAAACCCTAAGACTACACACTCTTATATTTGCCGTTTAATCTCTCTATTGCTCTTTTTTTGGGGAGGGGGGGATAAAACTTGATTTATTTTTTTTTACTATCTCATTTTTACACTATTTTCTTCATCTTTTACTAATCCTAATCTAAAATTGTAACGTCTCAGAACCTTAGATACTATAGCTTACCGCATATCTTTATTCTCTACTAATATGTTAGTTCTCTAAGAAACTACAACCTATCTAAGATTCACAAAATAATTATATAAAATCTGTTAACTCATAAATAATAATATGTCAATTCACCAACATCAACTCATTAATCATTAGTAAAAGAGTAATATAAGTACTCACTTATTTCATTTTATACTAGAATGTCTCATTATCTCTTTAGAATAATATAAATATGACAACTTAACTGGCAATCTCACAACTCTATAAGTAACATAAAATGCATAATCAAGATGAGTTACAAGTGACTCCACGCTATAGTTGGCAATAAAATCAAATCCTAGCTCTTGTCCATGCCTATTGTCTATTCTACGCATAACTCCACCCATCCTAAAGTAGCAATCTCCATTCTCTTCTTAATTATAAACTTAGCTAGTACTATCATAACTCTTAGTAATATCGTCTTAACTTAAACCTGTAGTTAAAAAACAATAATCATCGTAGAGTAAGCCAATGCTTAGTATAGGATACCATATACATGTGCGTAAAACACAAGTAATTAGTCAAGTAAACACATAAGTACTATCATAAATGTAACAAACAACCGCTTTAATCTTGTTATTTAAGCCCACAAGCAATACAGTCTCAGTGTCGTAAAACTTAAGATTACTTATAACCCCTAATATACAATATATAAGTACTATATAGGTAATGGTGTTGAATACTTCTCAACACCTAAGTATCAAAACCATTCTAAATCTATCTAAGTCCTTTCAATATAGGATTTCACCAGGGATAGCCTCATGCAAAGATTGTTAAGTGTCTCACCACCACCACTTAACCCAACCAGTGGGTGATCAAAGCCAAGTACAAGTAACAAAAAGTTAAGTCCGAGTTTTATTTAAGTCTAGTTAATGTATACTAACCTATCACACACAATTATCAAACATATATCCCATACCTAGAGCTCCTATCTTAATAAGATCCAACACCATACATCTTTTAGCACTCGTTCAAAAATATAAATGGTAAGTTTATAATTTATTAAATTCTATACGATTAGACTCAACACTTCTTCCCCTTTAAGTCAACCCTTTACCTCATCTTCTAAGCTTTTAAACCATCATCTACGTATGTCTCCATATCCTCTTACTTACCTTTCAACATCTCAAAACATACATTCACATTCATTACACCACGCGTCCAAATTACATATATATAATTATACACATTATCACCAAGTCGTTTTATATATAAAATAAAAATATATATATTAAACACATACATACATCATGTTATGCTATACATATAATACGTATATATATATTTTATATTAAATCTTCACTCGTATTTTATTATATTTTATATTATAATATATATAACATTCACATGCATATTGACTCTTTTCTTTTTTGTTTTTTTATTCCTCCTCTCTCCTTTATCTTTCTCTCCCTTATTTGTCTCTCTCTCCTCCTATCATTGCATCCTAACGATGCAAACACACAACCCTCCACACATACAACACTTTGACACAAACACTCACATATTTCACTAAACATACACACATCGACACCTTAATTCACAACATATACCTACACACATACACTTTTATATATTACACAAACGCATACATTATCTTATATTATATATATATTATAATATATATGTTATACTAAACACACATACATATACTTTATATATTAACACACCTATGCAATTCATATGCCCTACACACACTTAAGAGCCCCCCTCCACTCACACATTACACACACATACAATTCACCATACTTATGGACACATACAGCAATAGAAATGAACACGTACCATCATAGCATCCCTTACCAATTGAGCAATGATTCTCCATCACCAATATTAATAAAAACTCATCCTCCAAAAATCAAATAAAAGCTTAAAGAATATATATATTTGTAAGGAAAACAAAAATAAGAGAAACTTACTTGAAAAATGAGCAGAAGATTGATTCTTTATTGAAATTCTTATTTGATATTATAAATATTTATTATTGTTTCAAACTTAAGAGGGGCATTAGAAGTTTTCTATTCTAAGTGAAAAAATAATGTATTATTGTCGTGAAGAGATATGAGAACCAATAATACCTAATAAGAAATGAGTGGAGAGAAACATGGGATAGTGCGATTTAAAAGTTTTTAAAAGACAATCATATCCTTGTTATCACTAATCAATTACATATGATATCAAAGTCTGAAAATAATAAACCTTTATTTTTCTTTAATTCCTTTATTAATTTAATTATTTACTAGGGTTTCACAAGAACAGTATTAAAAATATCTCAATTCTTAACTTATTGTCTAATATATTTTATTAGAGTGACTAAGCATATGAGTTTTGTATTTGGAGCATAATAATTATACAATTTGATAAAAACTTTATTTTGATGATTTGAAAAGAAAAAATAGAAAAATAATTCAGCATGATTCAACTAAGGGTTGAATGTTTCCAATTGCAGAAATCTTCTCTACTCTACCCTCTAAAGTTTTATATTGTTACAATTAGATATGTTCCAAATTTAAAATTTTTTATATTATTACTATTTGTTCTATTAGTGTAGTTATAGGTTTGATATTAATCATATGTCTAGACAATATTTGAAAGAAGATAAGATAAAAAGAAAACACAGATTCCATAGGATATTCTCTATCTTATAGAATTTACAAGATACAAGTTATAAGATGGTTCTAAATACAAAAATTTTGAAACTTATACCTATAAGGTTGGGTACGGGTAAATTATCATATCTTATTTACCCTATACTTACTCAACTCTAGTAAGACCACAGTCATTTTTCTTTTTAGCAATAAGGAAAATAGTATTTTATTTTATTAAATGTCAACGAAATATAAAGTTAGAAACCAATTTTTAAAAAATTTTAAAATTTATTGAGATTGTTTATTTATTTATTCATTTACTATTTTTAATACACTTGAATTATGGGGTACGTGTGTCCACTAGTTATATTAAAAGCCAAACATTGGTCCATAAGATTCGGAATCTCAAAAGATCCACATTCCACCAATCTGTGTACCTATTCATGGAACTAAAAGCCTGCAGTTAGAACATAATTCCATGTCAATCGTTATCAAATACACATAATAGTATTACTGAAATTCAATTTGGGTTTTCATTCAACAGGATCAAATATACAACTTTACACAGAATTAGAGTCAAATCATAGACATAATATATTGATTGAATAAAACCCGAATTGGGTGTCATTAAACCTGTGTAAAGATTGGAACTTTATAAAAATTGAGACTCAAAAAAAAAAAAAAAACCACTGTATTCAACAATGAGCAGATAAGCAGAATATTTATGTGTCCTTAAATGTACGTATACATATGGACATGTTTTCCTTCCTTATATATTATATGAACTAGTTTTGACTCTTCACAAACACATCACTACCAAAAATTTCACAATTTTTACGCATATCTGCTTATAGCCAAACATACTAAAGTAGAGGAAAGTTTTATTTTCCCTCTAGATTGATGCAGAAATTTCTATGAAGTCATTTGATGTTTGTATGCTATTGGTAGTGCACATCATGTAAAAAAAAAAAAAAAGCTTAATATACAACTAGGAATTCACTTTTAATAATAATAATAAAAATTACAACAGTAGAGATCAACATTTGGAGTAAGTTTAAATAAAAAATTAACGTTTTAAAAAGTTCAAATAAAAAATCAACGTTTCAAAAAAACTCATATAAAAAATCAATATTTCGAAATGTTAAAATAAGATATCACTGTTTTACAAAGCGATTCAAATAAAAGATTCATAATAACTGATTTATAAAATTATTTATTGATATCTTATTTAAACTTTTCAAATCGTCGATCTCTTATTTGAAATACTTTATAAAATGTTAATTTTTTAAAACGTTAATCTCTTATTTAAATTTATTCTCAAGTCTTAATTTCTTCCGTTATAATCTTCTAAATAATAATAATAATTTTCCTTGAGGGAAATTTGATTTTGGAGATACCAGGGAGGAGTAAAAATTTGTATCATTATTGACCCACTCAAAGTTTTAAATGTAATATATACCACTTATTGATAAATATGTGCACGCATTTAATCATGTTAGTATGTTATGTTAAATATTGGACCGAATGTAAATGAAGAACATACATGTTTTATTTTGCCTGTAGTTGTTGCCCACCCTATAAGGAGTGAAACGATTATTCTGTAGGATAGGGGAAAAAAAAAAAAAGAACCGAGATTATTTGATATCCGTAATATAAATAATTGTTTCTAGAACTAAGATATGGATTGATAAATTAGCCTATCTCTAAGAAAAAAAGAAAAAAACAAAAAGTTACTAGAAATAATAACAAAAGTGACAACTTAAAAATATTAAATCATCCGCCTATTCTGTCAGTTGTGAACGAAAAAGAGGTTAATGCTAATTATGGATGCTAATGATGGACTTTACTCCATTGATGCTTTTCTTCTTTGTTGTAGTGGTGCTCTTTTGCTCGTTTGCTGTACTATGAACATGTGGGAGCTTTAGGTCTGCCACTTCACATGGCACTTTTAAGTTAAATAGAATGTATATTATGTAGCCGTATTTTCAAATAAAAAATAGAAAAGAAACTATCAAATCATCTTCAAGTGCGAGCTAGAAATGGAAAAAAAGAAAAAAATTGATAGAAGAAGAATTAGTTGGTCACAACGAGCTATATACCTTGGAATTAGAAATGGAAAAGGTATGCCTTCTTTATTATTCATGTCATACTGCTCTGAGAGTTTCTATAGCTTGTGGTAGCAAGCTCACGTCACTTTTACTTGTTACAGAAAAACACCAGTTTAATTTATGGATTTCTAAAGCTTGATGGTGCATAACTAACTCAGCCATACGTCTTTAGAAAATGTGACTTATAGTTTACTTGAACTTCCTTGTGGCATTTTATATTGCTTTTGTTTTTTTCTTTTGTTGGTAATTCAGTAGAAGTATTAATACAAAGCAAATGTACAGTATGGATCCAAAATTACAAGAAGGGAAAAACAAATGAGAAACCTGTGTTGAGACTTAGCATCACACACAATGTTTAACTCTTTAATGAGACAAGAGTGAGACACTGCATGAGGTCTTAATTCAGATTTTCAACCATCACTTTTTTTTGGATCACATACACAATGTAAACTGTAGTCTGGGACAAGCACATCACAAGCTAACAGGGAGGAGTATCCCGCTAGAAAGAGAATTTTGATATTCTTTTCATCCAGAGAAATTGACTATGCCACTTCAAGTCTTGAATAATTTTTTATGATGCCAAACTGGAATGAAGATGTTGAATGATACAAATCTATGAACATCAGTTACATATAGGAAGGTTAGATTGAGGATAGTGCCCAGATGGCACCAAGATTACATTGTAACATAATAACTTTTGTATCAATATGCACTAAATCTAACAGACTACCATTGTAACCAATAGAAAAATAGTAGATGTAACAATAAAAGAGTGGAAAATAGTTGAAAAATGTATAGCATACAATTCAGACAAATAGTATAAAAGAGAATACAGTAATAGTAGGAGGGGAGTTCATCCCTTGAGAAAATGTGGTCTCTTCCTCTTTCCTTCCTTTATCAAAGTTTAGCTGACGTTGTGTATACCTCGCACCAACAAAACAAGGGAAAGTTAGTCTTGTAACAAACCATAAAGATAAACACGAGAGATAGAGAGGAGATTTAGGTAAGGATCTCACATGGAGACCAAACCCTAAATCATAAGAGAACAAGGAAAACATGCCAAATTGAGAACCTGTGAGAGAGAGAGAGACAGAAAGAGATAGAAAAGACATGAGTAAAAGATAAGGAGATATTCAAATACGGAACCCTAGTGAAGCATAAGGGGTTGGGCATTAGAGTAAGCCTAACAATTTGGTGCTCTTGTCTATGGTTGGTGTTGGCAAGAATAACAACTACTCTTTTGACATGGACAAACTTCAAGCTATGGTGTCTTTTTTAGCTAAGACAATATAAGCAATGCAATCTTAGATGCATGAGTATTCTAAGAACGCTTTTCACATTTAAGAGTCTATGTAGGAACTCCATTCAAAATAGGAGAATGTTCATATGAATCAGAACCCTATTTCAAACAGTAATGATCCTACTCACTTAGGGATCATCATTTTCTGGTGCAATTGGCCATGGTGCCTTGGATTTCCTTTTAAAGGGTATTAAATTGGAAATTCCCAAATTTTTGGGCAAGGAAGCTTTGGGATGGATTTTCAAAGTAAAAAAGTTTTTTTACTTTTCATGCTACACCTAAGGATCAATGTTTAATCATTGTTTCCTTTGTTATGGAAGATGCCGCACTTACCTGGTATCAATGGATGCAATGAAACAATCAAATTACTACTCGAAGTGCCTTCCCGAAAGCTTTAGAAAAACATTTTGGTCCATCCATTTACGAAGATATCCAAGGTAAGCTCTCCAAGCTTATTCAAGTACACATAGCTCTAGAGTAACAAGCTGCTTTTGAAGCTCTTTCTAACAAAGTTGTTGGCCTTTCTAAAGGATTCCTGGTGAGTTGCTTTGTATTGGGCCTGAAATCACATATTATAAGAGATTTTAGATTGCTAAACCAACCAGCATGATGGATGCAATTTGGCTTGCTAAGATGTATGAAGCTAAGTACATTGACACTTCCTTTTTTTCTAAACCCTATTCCCCTTCGTCTCCATTTGTTCAAAAAACTACTCCCTTATAGTTTTCCAAACCCTCTTCGTCCTCAACTCCTACCTTTACTTTTCCCTCTACTGCTTCTAACCCTCCTTTACTTATTAGACATCTTATTATTTCTAAGATGTTGGCTCATTAGGAGCAAGGTTTATGCTATAATTACGATGACAAATATCATTGCGAACATAAGTGTAAACCCAAATTTCTATTACTTCATGACAATGATCATTTTTCTAAGCCTTCTAATATTATTAATTTAGATAACCATCCATCACCCATAGAACTCGTTGAAACAAAGTGTGTTACTTAGGAATCGGACTCGTATACTATTAGCTATTATGCTCTTTTAGGCCACTTACCTCGTACCCTACGGTTTCAAGGGCATATTAACAATCATGAAGTCATAGTGCTTGTTGACTCAGGTAATACTCATAATTTCCTATAATCATGACTTGTTAAACATTTGGGCTTATCCATACATGCTGGCCCACGTTTTCATGTGATGATAGGCAATGGGAGTACTATGGCTTGTGATAGCCAATGTTTGGGTGTTCTCTTCTATATTTAGGGTTTATGTTTTGAAGAAATTTTTTATATTCTATCTATTCAAGGGGCTGATATTGTGCTTGGTGTTCAATGGCTTTAAAGTTTAGGGGCTATCACTATTAATTACAGTTCGCTTATTATAGATTTTTTGTATCAAGGGGTGCTTATATCTTTACAAGGTGATCATGTCCCTACTCTCCAATCATCAATTACGATGCCTTATCAAGATTGATGTAGTCATCTCTTTTCTTTCATATGGTAGCTCAGCTAGTTTCTTTGCAATCATCAGAGACTACTACCAACAATAACTCACTTAAGGAGTTGTTGGGCAAATTCTCTCCTATTTTTGAGACACCGTCATCATTGCCACCTCTTTGAGACATTCAACGTATTCATTTGGCTACAAGTACGTCTTATGTTAATGTCAAATCATATCACTACCCTTACTTTTAGAAGGGAGAAATTGAGAAACAAATATGTGACATGTTAGCTTGAGGGATAATTCAACACAGTACAAGTGCTTTTTCTTCACCTATACTATTAGTCAACAAAAAAGACGATACATGGCGTTTTTGCATTGATTATTATGCACTTAATCAAGTCACTATTAAGGATGAGTTTCCTATTCTAACTATTGATGACCTTCTAGATGAACTTTATAGGTCTTGTATTTTTTCTAGGTTAGATCTACATTTTGGATATCATCAAATGAGGATGCATCTTGAGGATATCCACAAAACCGTATTTCGCACTCGTGAAGGTTACTATAAGTTCCTCGTTATGCCATTTGGATTGAGCAATGCTCTTGCTACATTTCAACCCATTATGAACAGGCTTTTCCAACCTTATTTATGCAAGTTTGTGATTATGTTTTTCGATGATATCTTGGTATATAGTAAGTCCCTTGTTGGTCACTTATCTCACCTCACGGTTGTGTTACATAGACTTCTTGATAATAATTTCTGTCTTAAAGAGAGTAAGTGTCTTTTTGGGTAATCCTCTATTGAGTATTTGGGCCATACAATCTCTTTTCCAAGGGGTGAGTTTGAAACCAACAAAGGTTATAGCTATCACACAATGGCAAGTTCCTCAAAACATTAAACAGCTTAAAGCTTTCTTGGGTCTCTCAAGGTATTATAGGCACTTTGTTAAGGGTTATGCTTCTCTCACTAGTCCCTTAACAGATATGTTATAGAAAGACAACTTTGAGTGGACATCTTCAGTAATAGAAGCTTTTGAAAAATTGAAGCATTCCCTCACTTATGCTCCTATTCTGGCCTTACCTGATTTTACAAAGTAATTCATTATTGCAACAGATGCTTTTGGGCAAGGCATTGGAGTGGTGTTGTTGTAAGATGAATACCCTATTACTTATTTTAGCAAAAAAAAAAAAAAAGGCCATTCACTTACAAAAAGTATCTGCCTATGTAAGGAAACTTTATGCTATTGTAGAGGCTATGTGCAAGTGGTACCAATATTTACTAGGCTATTTTCTTATTCATACTGACACAATCTAAAGGAGATATTAAATCAAGTACTTCAAACCCTTAAGTAGTAAAAGTACATCTCTAAGCTACTGGGTTACGATTATACAATAGTGTATAAGGTAAGTAAAGACAATACAGTAGCTAACTCTTTATCAAGATAGTTTGATGGCGAGTGCTCTTATTTAGGGATATCTGCACCATGTTTTAAGTTGCTTGACGGATTGAAACAAGAGTATTCTTCCCTTCCTCAATTTCAGAAACTCATTTCTGACTTAACTCAAGGAGTAATGTTGAAATGGCCTCTTTTATGGAAGACTGGTTTTTTATATTTCGACTAACAATTGTTTTTGGTGCCTCAATCTTCCTTAATTCCCTCTCTACTGGTTAAGTACCATTCCACTCCTTGCTCGAGTCACTTTGGTTTCCTTAAAACCTATAAGAAGTTGAGCACTGAATTTTATTAGGAAGGTATGAGGAAGTAGATTAAGACATTTGTCAGGGAATGTGCCGTTTGTCAACAACTTAAATATTCTACATGTTCACTACTAGGCTTCTCTCACCTCTCCCTATTCTTGATCATATTTAGGAAGACATTGGCATGGATTTCATCACTTCTCTTCCTAAGTCACAAAGCTATTTAGTTATTTTTGTAGTTGTTGACCGTCTTTCTAAATATTGTCATTTGGGTGCCCTTGATACTCATTACACAGCAGCTAAAGTTGTTGCTCTATTCTTATAAATGGTTGTTAAGCTTCATGGCTTCCCTCGTACTATTGTCAGTGCTAGAGACTCTGTTTTCATGACCAAAATTTAGAAGGAGTTGTTTACTTTGAGTGGTATGACACTTTCCATGTCTAGTGCTTATTATCCTTAAAGTGATGGTCAAACTAAGGTACTTAAGGACCATCCAATAGTATCTTAGGAGCTTTGTCATGAATTTTCCTTCTATGTAGGTTAAATTCCTTCCTTGGGTAAAGTTTGTCTATAATACGTCATTTCATGAAGGAACTCATTTTACTCCCTTTAAGATAGTCCATGGCCATTCCTTACTTACTATTCCCTCTTAAGTTAGAGGTACTTCTACAATTGAAGTTGTTGACTCTAATTTGGTGTCTTGAGATGAAGCTTTGCATGCTCTACACAATCATTTGGCTCAGGCTCAAGCCAGAATGAAGCATTTTGCTAATAAGCACAAGATTGAGGTGATTTTTAACCCTGGAGATATAGTGTTTCTCTGTCTCCAACCCTACAAATGGATGTCCCTTCAACAAAATGCTGGCCACAAGCTTTCTAAGCATTAATATGGTCCTTATCAAGTTTTGTGAAGGATAAGCTCTAATGCCTATGAAATTGCTTTACCATAACCTACCCTACCCTGCACAACAACAATACCACCACCACCCCCACACACAACCCCCAACGCTAAAATTCATAATATTTTTCATGCTTTTATCCTTAAAAATGCTTATGGTTCATCTATTCCCTCTTTGCACCTCCCTCCGGACTCTTTTCAAAATTCTCCTTTACTTAAGCCCTTGGGGATTTTGAACCATAGAATTATTTTTCACAATAATCACCCTATTTAGCAGGTTTTAGTCCAGTAGCAGGGGTTAGCACTAGAGGGCACTAATTGGGAAGATTCAAACTGTTTTCGTATGACCCACCCAAACAGCAACCTTAAGGACAAGGTTGTTTTTCAAGATAAGGAAGCATCTATTACACACAACAAGGCTTAATTAAGGAAAGTGCCCAGATGGCACCACAATTACATTGTAACATAACAGCTTTTGTACCAATATGCACTAGATCCAACGAACTACAGTTGTAACCAATAGAAATATAGCGGATGTAACAATAAAATAGTAGGAAATAACTGAAAAATGCATAGCATGCAATTCAGACAGATAGTATAAAAGAGAATACAGTAATAGTAGGAGGGGAGTTCATCACTTGAGAAAATCAAGTCTTTTCCTCTTTCCTTACCTTTCTTGGAGTTTAGCCTACTCAAATAGGCTATTACAATATATACCTCACACCAACAAAACAAGGGAAAGTTAGTTCTGTAACAAACCATAAAGATAAACACGAGAGATAAAGAGGAGATTTAGGTAAGGATCTCATATGGAAACAAAACCTTAGATCGTAAGAGAATAAGGAAAACATACCAAACTGATAACCTTAAAGAGAGAGAGAGAGAGAAGAAGCAAGTAAAAGATAAGGAGATATTTGGAATACGGAACCTTAGTGAAGTACAAGGGGTTGGGCCTTAGTGTGGGCTTAACAACTTATTAATTTCATAGGGTTTTGTCATCAATTTTAGGCAAATAGTCTATACACACATACACACAAACATATATCCCAATACTTAACCAAAACAAAACACACAACATTATCAAATCTACAGAGCACTATCAAACCTCAATCCTAAATCTTGAACAAAAATCTACACTAGCAACTACTCCTCTAATGAACAACTCAACGTGTTTGTTGACCTCCTTAACAACGACATCACCAATAAGAACCAATTTTTCTTTACTCTGATGGGTTTAGTTTTTGTTGCATTTCTAATATTTTGTTAGGCAACTGCATTATGTGCTTATATCCCTCTATCTAATGCCTGCCATCCGCTATTTTGAAAATCAAGGTGCTACAACTATTATGGATGTAACTTGTATAGATACAACTTATGCTAAGTAATGTGTCTCAGGTTTGATATCTCTTAGGGTGCTTAGTTGTATGTGCTTAGTTTGAATCAGGAATTATGTTAATGGTTAGTTTATGTTAATCAATGTAAATAAGCATCCTAATCAGTTGAATAAGGGATTATGCTAATAGTTAGTTTATGTTAATAAGAGTAATTAAGTACATTCATTTGATAAATTAGGGATTATTTTAATAGTTAGTTTATGTTAACGAGTGTAAATAGGCACCTTAACATTTTGACTAGTGAGCAATGCAATGGTTCGTTTATGTTAATCAGTGTAAATAGGCACCTCGTTCTATTGAAGCAGGGATTATGTCAATAGTTATGAAATTGGAATATTTTCCCTTTATTTTCTATTTTTTTATTGTAATTATTTGTTAATTTAGCGTATTAACATATAATAATTGTATAATATGCACGAGTGAACGTTCAGAACTTAAAAAAAACAAATATGACATAAACTACTGAGCCCATTTAAATGCATACAGGTGGTACGCAGGTGATACGCTAATAAATGCAAGGCAAGAGAGAGTAAACAAGCTATAGGCACACAGGCACGCTGGGCTCAACATGTGAAAAGTGTGATATAGGTACCCCAATCAGTTGAATTGGAGATTATTTTAATAATTAATTTATGTTAGTCATTGTAAATAGGTACCTAAATCTAACAAATTAGGGATTATGTTAATAGTACATTTACGTTAATGAGTATGAATAGATATCCTAAAATTCTAACTAGTGAGCAATGCAATAGTTAGTTTATGTTAATCAATTTACACTACAACAATTTTGAACTATTGTGACGACCCTAAAGGGACGCATTGTAATTGATTGTGGCATCAAAAGGTTTAACAGGACACAATAGAATGCTTGTTGATATACGTAGTCTGATGGGATACATAAGTTAAAGAATTGGGTCCCACATTTTTTAATGTTGCCTCTCTTTTGTTTTTGGTTTCCCTCCAAACTTCTCCCATTCCCTCACTTGTTTTTACCCATTTCTTCTTTTATGTTCTCTATTTTTTCCTTGAACAAAAACCATTTCTTCTTTTGGAATCTCCATTTTCTCTGTATGTACAAGAACCACTATGAACATAAACACCAACACCAAATCAAAATGGAAATTAAGATGAGCACCATCAAACCCTAGAATTAAAATATAAACTAATCCTACTTTAACCTCTAAACAATGCAGATGTAAATCTTCGTGAAAACCCTAAGGGGAAATACCATATCATTTAGGGTAGAATTCTCTAAAATCATCAAGACCCCACCTCACGACTAATGTTAGCTCCATTAACCCTCCTTTATCGATGCTCATCTAGCAAGTGAGCCTCTTCACTGTCTTACATCCTTAAAAAATTATAAGAATTCAAAATTAAGGTTTTCAGAGATGAAAACAATGCTGGTGATTTCAAAGTCCCCTCAATTGAAGACATCACAAGGCAATCTTAGCCCTTAGTCAAGGTAAGATTTTGTTTAAAAATTACTAATTTGTTGGTTGTGTGCTTTTGTTTTTAAATTGTTAATTGCTTGAAAATTGTAAAATTTTGCATATATAATTAGAGTTGATAAACAGATCTTTCTAAATCCCATTACTTTTCTTGATCTTGATGCAACTACTATTGCTCCTCTTCAATAGCTCAACCTCATCTTTAGTCTTTACAATGTGTTTACTCATCTTAGAGTTTGAATGTAAATGAGAAAGTGAAAGTGGAAGTGGAATCGAAGGCTCGCTCTTTTCATTTTCCAACAAAAAGGATATGCATCCAACGCTTCCTACCTTAATAGTGCATGAATTACGATTGGATGATGAGAGAACAGAGTAAGAGCATGAAGATAGCCTCTGTTCTCTACACTCGGAACACACTAACTTCGTTAAATGATCCTTAAGACACTAGGCAAATACACCAATTGATGATGTATATGGGTATTTTCTACATTGCAATTTAATCAAACAATTCTCATATTCACCAAACATATCATTATTGATACGATCCGAGCTAAGGGATGATAAGGTTGGCAGTAAATGATGGTTCTAAGCTTGCAAAAAGCTTGAGAATAAGGATGGAAAAGGCACTAATAGTGGGAAAATAAACAAGTAAGCAAACTACGATCAGCTCTAAGGATATGAATCATTAAGGGACTATCGAGGACTCACAAAGTGAACTTGATATAATGCATGAGCTAACTCTACAAAGGTACTCACCACTTAGCCTTGCTTACGAGTTAAGATAAGAGTAAAATAAGTAAACAAAGCAAATGCCCACAAAAATGAAATATATGTTGTATTGATGATATATGATTCATTTTGTGGCAGCATTTACAATGGATATTTATACCCAAAACATTAAGACAACTACTACAAATGGAAAAGACTAAAAAGGGTAATATCTAAAATAAGTATCATACAAGGAATGTTTGAAGGGCATAATGAAAATCCATCAAAATGGGCATTTTATACAAAAGATTGTGTCACAAAGGATGATCAAACATATGGTGGATGATCAATGGTTGTGTATTTGGCAAAACAGACAAACTATACAGCTAACTTAGCTGTTGTTGAGCAACAATGCCGATCTGAGCTGATAGTTTGACATTGCTGAGCTGAGCAGGCAATACTTTCAAGGCGAATTCAACTCGAATGTACTTAGTATAGCCCAGATTCAGGTTAGTAGGATAGATAGTTGGGTGGGCTAAGCTATTGCTCGAGTGTACCTCTGGTTGAAAACTAAAGATTATGGATAAGTGCAAGAGGGTTCGGCTTGGGCAAGGCATTAAGTCAACGGATTGCAGTAACTTGGACTCTTCAATTATGGGTCGTAAAGAAAGAACTCACCTTACCATGCTCTCCAGTTCTCGTGCTCAAACTTGGGTTAGGGGTTCGGCAGCCTGATTCCTATCATCCTTGCTATGTTGATTAAGATTTAGGATCAAATTTGGTTAGTCCTCATCCAAGTCTTCCTCAAGTCTATAAGGACTAAGGTAGGCAACATTGAACACATCGGATACTCCGAAGTCCTTTGGTAGCTCTAATTGGTAAGCGTTGTTATTAATCTTCTGGAGGTTCTTAAAGGTCCATCAGCTCTGGCAAACAACTCGTTTTTTCTCTTGTTAGGGAATCTCTCTTTGCTCAAGTGTAGCCACACTTGGTCACCAGGTTGAAATGGCTTGGTCTTCCTTCCTTTGTCTTTCTCTTTTAACTTTTTAGCAACTCGGTCAATGTATTGAGCGACTTGTTGGTAGATCTGTTGGAGAGACTAAGCTTTAATTCTTGCTTCTAGATCTTCTTGGTTAATCGAGAGCATAAGGGCATAATCAAGGGGCAGCTTGAGTTAAGTCCATAGACAACCTTAAATGGGGCATATCCAGTGGTGGCATATGTTGTCCTAATGTTGGCAAATTCTACCATAGGCAGATAGACATCCTAGTCAACTAAGTTCCTTCCTACTATAACTCAGAGCAGTAACCCTAAGGTGCTGTCGACAACTGCTGTCTAGCTATCGATTTGGGGATGGCAAGAGGTGTTAAACAATAGTTTAGTTCCTATCTAACACCAAAGTTCTCTAAAAATGGCTTAAGAATTTTTTATCTCTATTCGACACCACACTCCTCGACACTTTATATAAGTAAACTACCTCTTACAAAAACAAAGAAGCAATAACCGAAGCATTATTAGTTTTGGTGCAAGACACAAAATGTGCCATTTTGTTGAACCTATTCATCTTAACCATTACAGAGTCATTGCCTCAGGCAATTCGGGGTAATCTAAGGAGAAAATCCATACTCAGATTAGCTCATGGTTTAGTCAGAATAGGTAGTAGCATTACTTTTCCTTGTTTAGCTTGGCACTTATCCTTCCTGTAGGTAACACATCCGTCAATCACACGATGCACATCTCACCTCATTTTAGGCTAGAAGAACCTGTAATTTAATAGCTCATACATCCTACTTTCTCCAAAGTGCCTAGAGAGTCCTCTACTATATGCTTCTCTCACTAGCAATTCCTTAATTGAACAAGTCGGCACAACCAATTTGCTACCTTAAAACAAATAACCATCTTCTATATGGCATTCATCAAACCAAAGTATGAATCATGTTGATACTATTCTTTAATGCCTACAAACCCTAACAATCTAGCCTACAACTCAGTAAGAAGAACATGTCGTCTTAATAGAACATCGGCAACTACATTATTCTTGCCTTGCTTGTATTTAATAATGAAATTAAATCCTTCTATAAATTTAACCCATCGAGCTTGGCATTTAGAAAGCTTATATTGGCTCTATAAATATCTCATAGACTCATGATCCATGTAGATGACAAATTCCTTTTGTAGAAATAATGTTGCTACATGCAAAGGGCTCGGAATGCCAAGAATTCTTTGTCATATACAAAATAGTTCAGTTGTACTCATTTAAGCTTTTCACTATGATAAGTGACAAGCCGGCCTTCTTACATTAGTAAAGCTCTAATGCCAACACCTGATGCATTGCATTCAAGCTTAAACACTTTACCAAAGTCTAGAAGAGCTAAGATTAAGGTAGAGGTCAACCGTGCTTTCACCTTGGCAAAACTCCTCTCTTCTTTCTTTCTCTACCTAAACTCCACATTCTTCTTTATTAGCTTAGTTAGAGGTGCTACTAAAGTACTAAATCCTTAGATAAAGTGTTGATAAAATGATGCCAATCCATGGAAACTCCTTAATTCGACACATGAAGTCAGGGATAGCCACTCAATAATAGCTCGTACCTTCTCTTCATCAACTCTTAATCCTCCTCCACTAACCACATAACCTAGGAAAATCACCTTTTCCTGACAGAAACAATACTTTTTCATGTTTCCGAATAATCTTTCTGTTTGGAGGACATCGAAAACAACTCAGAGATGTCTAATACAACCTCTCAGGTTGGCACTATAGACAAGGATGTTCTAGAAGTATGCAACAACAAACTTTCCGATCAAATTTCTTAAAACATGATTCATCAATTTCATAAAAGTGCTTGAGGCATTTGATAACCCAAAAGGCACGACCATCCACTCGTACATTCTATGTTGGGTCTTAAAAGCAATTTTCTATTCATTCGCTTTCCTCATTTGAATCTAATGGTATCTTGATTTCAAGTCAATCTTACTGAATACCTTAGCACCACTCAGTTTGTCTAATATATCATTTAGCCTTGGAATGGGGTGTTTGTACTTGATTGTAACCTTGTTGACAACTCTACTATCCACACACATACACTAAGTATAACCTTCTTCGGCATAAGCAATTCAAGCATAGCATAGGGGTTAAGATTTTCTCTTGCATATCCCTTCTATAATAGCTCGTTGACTTGTCTTTAAAGCTCTATAGCTTGCTCGTGATTTATCCTATAAGCAGGCTTGTTTAGTAAGGTAGCACTGAGTATTAAGTCTATGCAATGCTCTATGCCTCAAAAAGAAGGTAACCCTTTCTAGTAGTTGTTTTCGAAAATAGGTCTGTATACTCATCTAACAGCTACTTAATCTTGGGGGGGAAGTTCCTTCAACTTTAATAATCATCTGACCAATAGAAAGGTCAGCGTGTTAGATTTAATAGCTTATAGGAGCTTGACTTAGAACTAAAGTCTTATTGGTTCCTTAAGTTAACTTAGCTTACAGTCTACTCACTTGGCTCAAAGTCATGGGATTCAAGGTAATTTTCCTACCATTTTTCTCAAACACATACATGTTCCTAAAACCATCATGAGTAACCTTCCCATCAAAAAGCAAGATTTGCCTAGCAAAACATGAGATATACACATAGGCTACACGTCATAAAGAATTTCATCAGAATAATATCCAATAAAGATTGGTAGTATCACTTGCTAAGTGACATGTAGTGCTCCATTCTCATTTAGCCAATTTAACTTATATAGCTTCAGATGTAAGATAGTTGACAACTTAAGCTTTTTAACCAAGTCGACAAATGTGGAATAAGTTTAAACCTGAGCATTTGCTGTGCAAGTGATATGGAATAAGTTTTCTCTCTACTCTTCCTTAGCAGAGGATTCTATACTCATCATGCATCGAACAACCAATGTCAATTTGTCTAGATCCTCGACAAATACGTCCTCTTCAATGAGCTCATTATCCTGGGTGGTATCCTTCTCAAGAACAACCTCCTTCTAGAGAACAACCTCCTTCTTAGGAACAACCTCCTCCTCGAGCTCCTCATTAGTACTATCCATGTCAAGTTTTGAAATGTCCCCTTTGATAATCATAATTCTTCAGTTTAGACACTAAGCAGCTATGTACCTAAGCCCTTGACATTTAAAACACTTAATCTGGCTCATCTTCCTCCTAGATCTTTGTCCCTTCTTGTAAGTTCTCAGTGGTACTTCACCATCATTTGGTTATCTCTTCCATTCAGCTCTATCATCAGTTCTTTTACTCAGCTTAGAACTTTGCTAAGCTCAGTACCTTCCTTGAGTGGGTCGGCTTGAGTGTGCTCGATGACTCATTGGAGGTTAGTTTGGCTTATTCCTTCTCTGTCTTTCTACTCATTAGGCTATTCTTGTAGCCTCGCCTAATGTAGTAAACTGTTGAAGCTCCACGACATCTTAGATGTCATCTCTCAATCCAGTAAAAAATCTAAGTGCTGTTTGGGATGATAGTTCATCCATTTCACATCGAATCATAAGTATTTGGAACTTCTAAACATATTCATCAATAGTTTAGCTTTCTTTCCTTAACTCTTGAAGTTGAGTAGAAGTAACTTAAAAATAAGTATCCGATACGAATCTATTTCAAAGTATTATTTTCATCTTAGGCTAAATGTTTACTTCCCTATATCCTTCTTGTCTACTCATAGTTTGGAAGTTCCTCCACTACATAGCAACATAACTTGAGAACTCTACAACAACAATCCTAACTTTCTCGCAGTCTTCATACTGGTAATAATAAAAAACTTGCTCTATCTTCTCTTTCCAATTTAGATAGTCATTAGCATTTCTAGAACCATTGAAGCTCGAAATTTGAAGCTTGACATGGTTGGTATCTTGGGGTACTCGACTCGCTCCTCTTCCTTAATGTACCCTTCTTCACCTTCTTCATCCATATCACCTAAGTCAATCCTTCTCTACATAAGTCTTCCTCCTCCTCCAACTTGATCTTATCAAGCTTAGATCTATTCTCTCGCAAGTCCTATAGCTTAGGGAGTGTTTTGCTAGGCCTCGACAGGTCGAAAGGCTAATGCATGAAGAGCTTTAGTTAGATTAGCTATAAAGTTAGCCACCTCATCAATTCACTCATCTATGTTTCTAAGAGTCTTCTAAGGTTGTCGTTCATGGTGGACAACACCATTATTGTCATCTCCAATACCAGTGTTGGTACTTGGATCTATCATACTTTTAACAAAACTCAGTAAAATTTGCTTTGTTTCTGTATGCTCGAAATAAGGAAAAATAGAGTATGTTGCAACAAAGGTCTCACAACAACAGCAAAACTTCAAATACTCTCCAAATTACACAATAACAATCACAATCGAATAGTAACTTACCTAAATGGACTTCCACTTTGATACCAAGATGATACGATCTATACCAAGGGCTGACAAGGTTGGCCATAAAGGGTGAATCTAAGCTTGTAGAAAGCTTGAAAACGAAGATGGAAAAGGCATTAATACTGGGAAAACAAATAAGTAAGCAAACCATGATTAGCTTTAAGGATATGATGCACTAAGGCACTATCGAGGACTCGCAATGCGAACTCAATATGATGCACAAGCTAACTCGATAATAGTACTTGCCACCTAACCTTATTTAAATGTTAAGATAAGAGTGAAACGAGTAAGCAAAGAAAATGCCTACGAAAATGAAATATATTCTATATTTATGATATCTAATTCATTTTACGAATATATTTACAATGGGTATTTATACCCGAAACATTAAGGTAACTACTACAAATGGAAAAAACTAAAAAGGGCAATGTCTAAAATAAGTATTGTACAAGAAATGTTTGAAGGGCATAGACGAAAATCTAGCAAAATGGGCGTTTTGTATGGAAGATTCTATCATAAGGGGTGCTTAGACATGTGGTGCATGATCAATGCTTGTATACCTAGCAAAACAGACAAACTTTATGTCTAACTTGGCTATTGTTAAGTAATAATGCTAATCTAAGTTGATAGTTCGGCATTGGCAAGCTGGGCAGGTAACACTTCCAAGACGAATTCAACTTAGATGTACTAAGTCCAAATTCAAGTCGGTTAGACAGATGGTTGGGTAGGCTGAGTTGTTGCTAGAGTGTATCTTTGGTCGAAAACTGGAGACTATGGATAAGTGCAAGAGGGTTTAGCTTGAGCAAGGCATTAGATTAACCGAGTGCAGCAGTTGAGACTCTTCAATTGTAGGTTGTAAAGAAAAAACTCACCTTTCCATGCTCTCTAATCCTTGGGCTTGGGCTCGGGCTCGAGTTAGGAGTCTAGCAGCTTGATTCCCATCAATTATTGTACACTTCAAGTGCTTTGCCTCAGTCCTTCATTGCTTCTTAAGAAACAAAGGAATTTGACACCAAACTCAATGAATTTAAGGACATAAGAGAGGAGAGGTGGAAGGAAAGTTGAGGATTGATTGAGATTATGATTTGTGAAGATGAAGGAAAAAAAAAAGGTAAGTTTTCACAAGGTTTTACATACTATGACAAGTTGAGTTAGTGAGAGACAAAGAGTATGGTACATTTACAATTACCATTATAATTTTTTTATTTTCCATCTTTGCAGGTTTTGGATGTTAATGATTTATGTAGCATCTGAAGACTTATTTTTCTGGATATGTAACTAATTTCCACAAATCTTATTAACTTGATTCATTAAATATCACATGCCTCCACCTTTTGGCCATAAAAGTAAAAAAAAGAAAAAGAAAAAGAAAAATTATCCTAAGTGGGTTTATTGGAGCACAATATGAATAAATGAAATCTTAGTAACCGGTATGAAAGCTGAGAATTATAGAATTCATTGTAATTAGAGCTTGCACTAATTAGAATGCTTCTGATGAAATCTATACTTTATAGGAAACAAAAGTTCCACGATTCTCCCTTTATTAGCTAATCATTGGTTGTACTGGTTTTTGTTCATATATGTCAGAATCTTGTGCCTTGAAGCTTATGGGATAGTTTACTTGCAATTTCTTTGCATTTCAAAACTGCTACTTTTTCATTGTCCCAAGATTTATCATGGACCTAATTACCTTTGTGCATCTATATCTTCATCGATGATGTAGCTTGAATTGGCAGCCATCCTCCAAATCGTTGCACTTCGTATACGCTATGACCTGATATGTGGCACAAACTGGCAATGTCTCCTTCAACCGTTTATTCCGATCTCTTGAATATGTAAATGGGAACTTATTATTGAGAAATGCAAGTATGGAGTAACTGCTTAGATGACTATAACACCTATCTCAGTTTGGCTTCCTTGTGCTCTTGAAGGTTTTGCGTCCCTTAAATGTGTTGCTATTGCAGGCTTCAACGAACTTGAACCTGGCAGTTCCTGCTAAGGAAACAGAATTCAAAGAGCAGAAGATTTGGTCTGCTCTAAGTCCTTATTCTTGGGCATATAGCATCACATGCTATAAAATCTTTGAACAAAGAACAGAAGATTTGGTGTGAAAGGAGATTTGGTTTGAGCTAGAAAAGGTGAAGCATGTAGAGAAAAATCTTTTGCAAGCAACTGGTTTATTGTAACATAGCTTTACATGCTTTGGTTCTTTTTATCGTTTGTGAGGCTGGCATGTTCAGAGCTTATTGAATTTGACATTGAAACAAATTTATCTGTGTCTCAATTTTTGTGGTCTTTTTATTTATACTTTCATATTCCCCTTAGGTGTGCATTGAAACTTATTCACAGTATGTTTAATAGATTGAAATAATAACTTCAAATTCAAACTTAAGGCCTTAACTCATTTATAACCTGTTATCATTTGATTTCATAACCATCTTGGAAGCTTAGATTAGTATTTGTAGATGTAACATACGATGGAATCTCATGCTAGTGTATGTAGATACTATTTTATATCCATACCTCATATTTTAATGGTTTAATGATCACATCTAGCAGGTCGAGAACAAATTTATGTAGATATATTGAGGTCTACAAGATAGGAATTATTGATAAATGCCCCTTTTCTTCTATGTCGTATGCATTAGATTGAAGACTTTTTTTTTTCTATCTTTTTTTTTTTTTAAAGCTTGTTTGACAAGGATGAAAAAGTTGTTAGTTGAAACATAATCAATATGGATCCCGTCAACAATAGGACCAAATTAGTATGAAATAAATATTGGAGTACCTATAACATAGGATAAGCGCTTGATATATATAAATTAACTTAGTAAACAGTGTACAAACATTGGAAGTATCTATCCCTAAACTCCAAGTAAGGAATAAAGTTAAGTATGTGTCTAATGATTTGGATTTACTAGATAGGATTCATGTGGGGGTGCAGGTACCACTAGATGGCATACCCTGCATATTATCACAGTAAGACATCACATTGGGCTATTTCTTAGAATTATTAATGAGTTATTTAAATTGTCGAATCAACTTCCAATTGAATTTCCCATGCTGGTCACTTCTTGCTATTTGCTGGTAGTGTTGTAAGGAAGTTGCTGCTTTAGAAATTTTTTTAAGCTAAAGGATCTTCTGCTACAAAAATTAAGACTATCATAGTCATTTGACAACCATGAACTATGAGCAATTTGCCACATATTCCTTCCCTATGGTATTGGTGCTGGGTGATAATGTGGACTCTTTCTACCATATTTTCTTTAGTTCTACATATGGTTTGAAAAAAAACAAAAATAGAAAATAACACTTTAGGATGTATTTTAAGTGATTCGAGTTCTGTTTTGGAACTATTATTTTGTAGGTACTTGTGGCATTCCTGGCTTCAACTTCACAATTATGAATAGGTAGGTAATTTATACTGTAGGGAATGCTGTATAGCCAATATAATTTCTCATTCATTTATTATTTTACTATAGGTGCCAACCATGATAAGAAACTGTCTTGCGGCGTGATTCTTTTGGACTTGTTATTTTTGTTTTTAAGTCCCATGATTCTTATTAAGCCTGTTCTAGTGTTCTGCTCAATATATTACTCCCCTGTATGTATACTCTCTTGTTGCACTTCGGTCTTCCTTTTATCGGCTAAACTGAGATGAAAAATTTTGTAATAGTAGCGTAGTTTTTAAGGGTAAAATTATAAGTCATTACATATGTTTTAATGAATGAATTTTGTGCAGCGGGATACAAGCATATAGCTTTTGTGGAATGGAGGTGAATTTTGAAGTTGAATGTGATTTGAAGATATTTCAGAATGATGATTTGGCGTTTTTGAGATATATATCAGCTATTACAATAGACTTTTTTTTTTTTTAAAAGCTGTATAACGCATTTATACATGTCTAGATGTACACATATTTGTTGAGAATGCTTCTTTTATTAAGTTGGAATTTTTTTTTATTTTTACTTTTTTATATTATATTGTACTTTATAGTAAATTATTACGCATACTTTTTATGTTGAAGTTATTATCTATGCATTGCATACAAAATCAGAATCCTATGTGATTTATGTGATATCGGAGCTATTTGATTATAAAAGAAAACAAAAACAAAAAAAGGAAGAAGAAGAAGAAGAAAAGAAAAATAATAGCTATTAGGACACAATAATAGTGTCATTAAAAATAATATAGCAACTGAATGTTCCGCTATATTAGGATGCAAAGTTGTGTCACATTAATCTTTTGGGACACAAATTGATGTCCTGAAAAGGCATTCCATTGTATAGGAATAAAATCAGAAAAGATGATGAGACACAATTTGATGTTGTATTTATAAATCTATTAGGATGCTTAATGCGTCTTAATAAGTAATAGTATATAAGGACACATCATGTGTCATATTAGCCATAACAAGTTTGTTGCTACAGCTATTTACGAGACAAAATGGGGACACAATGTTTAGATGTCCCAATGGCCAAAGCGTCCTAAGTGGTACTTTTATGGGACATAATAACGTGTCTCAATAAATAAGAATTGTTGTAGTTTTAAACTAGCTCCCCGATCTTTTGAATCAATTATTACTCAACAAAGTGGAGTCAAAATAGCTTTCCCTTTCAATTGTTCTTCTTTTGGGTGAGATAAGGATGGGGAGAGAAAAAAACCAGATGTCTTATCAAGATTATATTAATAGTTAGTTTATCTTAATAAGTATTAACAGGCACCTTCATCAGATGCATCATGGATAATGTTAATAGTTAATATATGGATACAACTTGTTGGGATGCAACTTGTATTATCATGAGTGCAACTTGTGTTAACTAATGTATCTCAAGTATGATATATCTTAAGGAGCTCAGTTTGAATCAGGGATTATGTTTATGGTTGGTTTATGCTAATTAATGTAAATAGGCATCCCGATCATTTGAATCAGGGATTATTTTAATAGCTAGTTTATATTAACCATTGTAAATAGGCATCGTCGTCTGATGAATTAAGGATTACATTAATAGTTTGTTTATGTTAATGAGTATAAATAAGCACCCTAACATTCTAACTAGTGAGCAGTTCAATAATTAGTTTATATTAATAGTGAGTTTATGTTAATCAATATAAACCAACATCCCAATATATTGAATCAAGGATTATGTTAATAATTAGTTTATGTAAATCAATGTAAAAAGGTACCCTCATCTAATGCATTAGGGATTATGTCAATAGTTAGTATATGGATAATAACACATGTAACATATAGAAAGCATTATCAAACCTTAGTCTTAAATCTTGAGCAAAAATACACAATGCAATTGCTGCTCTAATGAACAACTCTTTGCATTTGATACAAGCATCATTGGCTAAAAATTTGCATCTCCACCTCCTAAATAAGGACTTCATCTGCAAGAATCGATTTTTCTTCATTCTGATAGCTTTAGTTTTTGTTACATTTGTGGCATTTTGCTGGGCAATTATACTGCGCACTTATATCCCCTTATCTAACACCTGTCATTCGCTATATCAAAGATCAAGGTGCCACAACCGTCGTGTATAGAACTTATGTTAAGTAATATGTCACAGATTTTATATATCTTAAGGTGCTTAGTTGTGTTAGCTTAGTTTGAACAAGGTATTATGTTAATAGTTAGTTTATGTTAATTAGTGTAAATAGGAACCCTATTATGATGAATTATGGATTATATTAGTCACTAGCTTATAATTTGTTCTAGCTCTCTAGTTAGGATTTACCCAAGCCCTATCAAACACCTCCACTATATCCTACAACTACAGTACATAGCATTCTATCAAACCCCAGTTGCTCCTATAAATGGCTTGCTCCTCTTCTATTCAGCCTTGTTTCAGTAATGATCAGGATATGGGGTTATCGGTCTCTAACCAATCCTTAGATACCATTCCTCCTAATGTTGGACCTTATGCCACTTACATTCTAGGCTAGGATTTTAAATGGGTTAGGCCTCATATCTAAAGATAAGGAATCCATGATTTCATTATCCATGAGTGTAATAGTGTATCAGTATCATCATTCATTGGTGAACTCCTTCTAGAACCTCCTTATCTCTAACTTCCACCTATATGGCCTCAATGTTATATGTGTAATAAAAAATTGCACCTTTCATGAACTGAAAAGAAACTCCTTGCTCTATCCCTCTAACGTAGGCAAAATGTAGGGCATCTTTTGTATCTCCACTAGGACCTTTGCTCTCACTAAGATATGTTCTACCACTCCCCTTGCAATCCATTCCATCATGCCTAATGTTTGTCATAGCTTGATGTTTTACCTCTCCATTGGCAATCTCACTAGCAGTAAAGCTTCCCCTATTATCCTTATGTCCTTATCCCCCCTCCTAATATGTTTTGTCTATAGGGTACATTAGCTTATATGTTGTTATGCCCCGAAGTGGCAAATTCCTAGCAGTCTTATCGTGTAAACCATTTTAGGATAAAAGCTAATATTTCAGCCACTATCTTAGATCTAATTTACATAAGGCGTCTACAACGAACCTGCTTTGAAGTAAATGGTTCACAAATTAAACAAGTTATTTGTGTAAAAAAGTATGAAAAATATATACTAGGATGCAAATATTATAATTAATGTTTACAAGATTTCATTTCATTATATTACCTAAGTAATACTTTAATTGAAAATGGAAAATTCTAAAGTAAGAATTAAGACCTTAGAAATATATTTGTTCTTCAGATTTATTTCCTCACTCTCTAGGATTCAACAATTGCTAGCTTTAAGATAATTATAAGACATCTTCCTAGTTAGCACCTGCAACAATATTTATAAGGATGTGAGCAACCAGCTACTCAAGAAGTTGGGATGGAAACTTAAAACTATACATCAAGCACAAACAAGATTATCAACCAAATTAGTTAGATGTTATGCACGTACAAGCAAATGCTATCGCACGATATTATTGCAAGATTAGAGAAATTACACCTGCTCTAATCCGAGTTTAGGAGTTTAGTACACATTTTAACAGTTCACAACTAAACCCAATCTTGTGCAATGGAGACACCACTTCTCTTGTGACTACCTTCGAACCATTGACTTCACCTTCGTCATGACCTCCTCTCTTATCGCTTAATTCGACTAAAGATGAAAAAGGAACTAGTTATACTATCTAACGATATCCCTTTTGAAAGGGTAGATATTTAGCCGTAGAACCCTAAACATTTTCCCTAATAGGTTGCTATGCATGTCCATTTTAGACTTACAATTCATATATTTAATTAGATCTAGTCTAAGGTGTTCAATCATTTCACACAAATTTCAATTTGGAACATCAAACCAGAATCATATAATCAAACCCAAAATACGTACACTTAGGCATGTACATAATCAATTATCTAACAAACACAACTAAGTATAATCTCAAGCCTTTAAGTACTATAAAACAGCATTCCGAAATATAGTAATGTATCGATCTCAGCTTACCTAGACTTCTTGCTTGCTTACTTACTCAAAATGCGACTCGCAGCAGATCATCACCAATAATCCTATAATATAAAGATCATTTTAGTATTCATATAACTATCTTATATAAACTTTATTCTGTAACTCTTTATATTATCTTCAGTTTAGGGTTTTATTATATCTAATTATTCAGGTTTTAAATCTCTTACAATTATTTCCGTTTTGAGCTAGATTTTGATTTTGCTCTTAAATTAGCTTCTAATTCAGCTTTTGATCATGGTTTTACATATAAATGCCAGAAGCTCCTTCTAATATATTTTGTAAGTTCAACTAGCTATATTTCAAATATAGTAAGTTTCTGATTTAGTTGCTAGTCAACTCCTTAATTTGCCCTATGTACCTAATTTTTTATTTAACTCCTAAATTTGTTTTTGATCTGAGGATGCTTCATATTTTAGCATAACATTCATAAGTTTAGTTCATAATTAGATTCAAAGTTTATTGTATAGTTTATTTCTATTTTAGTAGCTACCCACTTGCTACAATGTCAATTATACAAATTTATCATATATTTTTATATTTGACAAAATATGCATAAACATTAGGAAAAATATATAATACTTAATATCCAAGCTCTATTAAGGCTATGGAAAATATATTACACTCAATAAATTATGGTTGTTATATTACGATCATGAAAAGTACCAAGATAATTTAATACACATTATTTTCTAAAATATTGATTTTAGGTCAAATTTTGCTAAAAATTAGCTTAAATTAGGTAAATAACCAAATAAAATTATAAGATTCAAACTAAATATTTCCAAAATCATAATAAGCTTTAGAAATCATTACAAATCAAATTCAATAGGAAATTTAATTAAAAATCTATTATATCTTTCACATGAAAAATAGGGAAAATTCAACAAAAATAATTTTAATAAATACTAAACGTATAGTTTATCAAAAATTATTTTATGTAAATTAAATATATCATATGAGGAATATGTACACAAAAAATTAGTTTGAAATAACATTATTTACTATTTTTGAAAATTCATACAAAATTCATTGGGATCAGGCCTGTTCTTAAGGAATCTATATAATCACTTATAATTTTAAAAATCTAGTTTAATATTCTAATTCTACATGTAAAAATATCCAGTAAAACCAAATTTCATAATTTTTTGATATTGTTTGATATTTTCAATAAAAATAATAACTTACAAACAAAAATCATGCATTTTCAATTCTTTGACCACTGGAGTTCCACTAACGGTAGGGGTAGGTCAGCCAAAATCACCACTATGTCACTCCATAGACCCTCAATAGCCACCATGTCAACTCTTCATTTGGTACTCATTTCCTTATCATGCTCAAATTATACTATAATTTGTTAATTTTTGGTAAAATTGGTTTCTCTTTTCTTCTCACCTCTTTCTAATTTTTTTAATGCTCCCAACTAACCAAAATGATTTGTAGAAGAGATTTTTTGAATTTATAGTAGTATTTAGGGTTTTACTTTAATTTTCCAACTGACCAAAATGATTTGTAGAAGAGAGTTTCTAAATTTATAGTAGTGTTTAGAGTTTTACATTAATTTTTCAAGTGCCACATGTCTCTTATCTCTTATCTCTTCATTTTTCACTTTCTAATTTTCTTAATATTATTTGTTGTTATTTTTTTTTAATTCCCAGCAAGTCACACCTCATTTCTAGACATTTCCACTCTTTTCCATATTTTTTCTTGATTTTTCCTTAATTTTTTATGAATTTTCTTTAATTAACTAGTATTATTTTAATATATTTCTAATATTTTAAGTAATTTTGTATATTTTTACATATATGTAAATACATATATGGTACAAATAAATACTACAAAATATTATTTAAGTTATTGTATAATTTTTAGTATGCATATAATTTATTTCTATCGATCCATTAGTTATCGACACTCGTTTTATACGTTTCTAATAAATAAGGAGTAATATACATATAACTCGCTATTATAATATCTCATTATTTTATTATTTATTTTTCTAAATTTAAACTCACGGGATCACTTTTACTAATATTCCTAACTTTGTAGTAAAATTTAGACTCAATTAAATAATTTACACAATCATCTTAAATTTTATAAATCGTTCCCAAACTGACTAATCATGAGTTAATCACCAATTTTTGTAGGACTTTACATATGTTATCTCCCGTAGTAGTTGTCTTTGCATTTTAAATTTTTCATTATAAGTCCTATTATCTTTACATACACTCTCAACATGTACACTTCTATCTGCACCATTATCATTTTTGAGTCTAAGTTTGCTTTCGATGGGATTAATTCTTGATGCATAATTTGGATCCTTATCTCGACTTGTAGAAGTCTCACCATTTTTCTTAGCTAGTTTTTTGGTCTGTAGTAAGGATTTTTTTTTTCCTTTCTCTTTCTATCTATAAGTGTTCTCCCTTGTTTTTTCCTTTTCAAATTTCTCAGCTACTTTTCCCTCAAGCTTTGTAATAGTTAATTTATGTTAATAGCTAGTATATGTTAACTAGTTTAAATAGTCACCCTCATCTAATGTATTAAGGATTATGTTAATAGTTAATATATGTATAACAACACGCGTGGCATATAAAGAGCACTATCAAACCTTAGTTTTGAATCTTGGACAAAAAACCATTGTGGCTATTGCTGCTTCAGTGAACAACTCATTGCGCTTCATACAAGCATTGCTAATTGAAAATCTAGATCTCCACCTCTTTTACGAGGACTCCATCAGGAAGAACTTTTTTTTTTTTTTTTTATCAATTCTGGTGGTCATAGTTTTAGTTGCATTTGTGGTATTTTACTAGACAATTGCATTGTACACTTTTATCTTCATATTTGTTGCCTACCATCTGCTTTTTCAAAGATTGATAATGCAAAAAATGGCATATGTTTCTATAGTAATTTTGGTTTGATTTCAACTTTATTTCTATTAATTTAATGATATTTTGAGATTAATTTATTTATTTATCACATTAAAGGACCTCAAGAGCACTTTATGAAGAATTTAAGGATTCCAAGATAATTTTCAAGTAAAATTTTAGCTAACGAAGCAAAGCGTAGAAAATGCGAGCAAGAATGAAGTCTAGTAATGACCATGGTGACTTACAATACTCATGGTCCCTACCCATGGTTCTTTGGTAAAAGAATTCAATTTGAATTTTAAAGATTTCGTACAAAGGGCGTAACCATGGCTTACCACAACAACCATGTACTATGGGCGTGAAGACATTGTAATTTCAAAATTTAATATTTGTTAGGTTTATTTCTTTTTCTTTTTTGTAATCTTAGGAGTATTGTTTATAAATACGCGCTTAAGCTTAGGGCTATAAAAGAGAGCCCCTTGAACAATCATTACATTTAGAGTAGGACTGCTCCATCATGTCTTTTATTTTTCTAGTTTTCATATCTTTATTTCAACAAACTTAGTAAATCATTGTTAAATCCTATGTTTATAAGGGTGATTTTATTTATGAAATTCAATTGATGATTTTTCTCATTATGATCTAATTACACCGTTTTTATCGTGTTAGATTAATATTACTCGAGGTATTAATTTAACATGTAAGTTTGCTATAAAGTCATGAGCCTTATAATAAACAAACAAGTGTAATTAAAGGAGATTAGATGCGCTAAGAAATTAGGTATTTAATCTTTTCAGTTTAGGTTGACCTAATAGTAAGATCCATGTACTGCATGAGATCTTAAGATGCTTTATTCAATAGAAATGGGTAAAGAGAGTCTTAGGATTAGAAATTAGTCAGAGATGCTAATCCAGTTAATTTAGAATCAAATTTTGATTAGAATAAGGTTAGGAATCTCCACAGTCTAATAAGGTAATTGGGATTGAATAACCCTTAAAACTAGGTATAAATAAAAATTTAATATTTATTAAGGAAAATGTTAGTTTATAATTGATTAATCCATGTCTTCTATGTTATTTTAATATTTCTTTGTCTTTCTTGTTTTTATGTTATTTTACATTTCCATACTTGTTTTTATATTACTTTCATCTATCTTGTTGTTAGTTGTTATTTTTATGCTACCTAGCTATTTTGTTATTTAATTATTTTGTTAGTAGTTAGTTGTTTTAATTTCTTTATTGTATCATCAGTTTAATGACTGAAATCCTCGTAATACTTATTTTTCCATATTTAGTTCATTCAATTAAATCTTAGTTATTTAATAGAATCTTCCAATAAAAGAAGTTAGATAGTTAAATAAATTGAAAGGGCACACTTACTAGGAATAATTAGGTATACTTACATGTTTAGCTCCTCAAAAGATCGACACTCAAACTTACAATTCGTTTTAATTCTATACTATAACTTAACTGAGTACACTTACCTATAATGTAGTATACATATGATCAAAGATCAAGGTGCCACATTCGTCAGTCGATGCAACTTATGTTCTCGTAAGTGCAACTTGTGTTAACTATGAGTCTCTGGGTTGATATATCTTTTGCTACTTAATATTGTATGCTTGATTTGAATCAGTGATTGTATTAATAATTATTTTATGTTAATTAGTATAAGTAGGCACCCTGATCCGTTGAAAAAGGGATTGTTTAAATAGTTAGTTTATGTTAATCAGTATAAATAGGCACCCTAATCTGATGAATTTAGAATTATATTAATAGTTAGGTTATGTTAATGAGTAAAAATAGACACCAAATTCTGGCTAGTAAGCAACATAATAGTTAGTTTATATTAATTAGTTTAACTAATCACACCAATCTAATGCATCAATGATTAATTAATAGTTAGTATATAAATAATAACACATGTAGCATATCAAAAGCACTATTAAACCTCAGTCTTGAATCTTGAACAAAAATCCATAATGGCAGCTATCGCTCTAATGAGCAACTCATCATGCTTGATACAAGCATTGCTAGTTAAAAGTTTGGGCCTCCACCTCCTAAACAAGGACTTTACCTATAAGAACTAGTTTTTTTTTTTTTTTTTTATCATTTTAGTAGTTGTAGTTTTGGTCGCATTTGTGGCATTTTACTGAGTAATTACATTGTGCGCTTATAGATATTTAACGCTTGTCATCCACTATTTTGAAGGTTAAGGTGGCACCATTATCGTGAATGCAACTTGAGCGGATTCAACTTATGTTGTCGTAGATGCAATTTGTGTTAAATAATGTGTCTCTAGGTTGTTATATGTTATAGTGCTTAGTTGTGTGTGCCTGATTTGAATCGACAATTATTTTAATAGTTATTTTATGTTAATTAGCGTAAGTAGGCACCTCGATTTGTTGAATTAAAGATTTTGTAAATAGTTAGTTTATGTTAATAAGTGGAAATAGGCACCTTCATCAGATAAATTTGGAATTATATTAATAGTTAGTTTATATTAATCAGTATAAATAGGTACCATGACATTTTGACTAGTGAGCAATGCAATACTTAGTTTATGTTAATTAGTTTAAATAGTTACACCTATCTGATGCATAAGGGATTATGTTAATAGTTAGTGTATGAATAATAACATACATGACATATAAAGAGCACTATCAATCCTCAGTCTTGAATCTTAAACAAAAATTCACAGTGGCAGCAGCTGCTTTGATAAGTGTAAATTACTCTATACTTTCAATACATGTTTAGGCATAGAATTGATCATATTGTAATTTAATTCTTAAGTTTTGGTATTTATTTGTATAAGTAAAACACAAGCAAAAGGATGAAATTTACATAAGGACAATAAATTTTAGGGCAATTACAGCTATGAGAAGAAAAAAACATTGAAGTAGTACCGGGATTTACTCAATCACAAGCGTAATAATGAAGGAATAAAAAGGTTAGCCCTGATCATGCCCTTCATCATAAGTTTAATTGAAGAAGTATTAATGATCCCCTTATCAATTACGATCGTGATTGCATAGCAGAAGGGTGAGCGTGCTCTCAATCACGGGCATGATGATATGTAATAAAGCGAGGAGAAGTTCATAGCATTCATCATGGTTGTGATTGGTGAAGAATCATGTTTTTCGAGATGGTCACACCTCGAGTCACGAGCATGATGGAAGGGGTACAACTATTCTTTTTCAACCTTTTTCACATGAACCAGTATACTGGAAAAGTTAAGTGGTGCCTTGAAGAGGTAGATTGAAGTCATTTAATGGAAAGAGTATAAATATAATGCAACTCTTAGAGAGAAAAAAGAATTTAGAACATCAATTCGAAGAAAAACACCTAATCATCCATAATTGTACCATTTTGTTCCCATTTACAGTAGAATTTTTCTAAGTGTTGTATCATACATTTCCCAGAACTACTTGAGAGAGACGACGGGATTTATTGTTCATGCGTTGTAAAGATTTCTATAGTGAAATTCAAACAGAGTTATATTTCTTACTTATCTTATGTTAATTTTCTTGTTATTTATACATTACATTAATATACTTTGTTATTTCATCATGTATGAGTAGTAATTAGGGCTTATTACATCAATTGGGTACGAATAAGTGTGAGAATTATTGAATTCCTCATAACTGTTAGTTTTGGTAAATTGAACTTTATCAATCTAAGAATAGTATAATGCACGATATTATCTTAGGCTAGATTTCAATAGAATCTGTCAAGAAACAATTCTATTGAATAAATCTGATTCATTGAAACAATTTACTTCAGATAATAAAGATATTATTAGGAAAGTTGTTGTATTCTTAAGGAAATGGATAAATTAACATGACATTAATGCGATCTAAGTTAGCTATTAATTCAAAAGAGATTTTAATAGATATAATTAGAATCAGACACAAGTAATTTTGAGAAGGATGCTTACATACCTGTAATTTCCTGCAGATAACAATTATTAAGATAAAATTTGTATTTGTAATATCATACCAAGTGGGTAAGCAAGTTTGTATGTCAATAATTGTAGTATTAATAGTGTTTGTAGTAGTTGTCGTAGATTAGTGTAGTTTAGTTAGTAAATTATATATTTTAACATTTTCATCACTTGATAAAATTTGTTGCTAGTTAATAAGAAAAATAATAAGTACTAGTATTTGAATCTTTTTCCCAATAGAGACGCTCTATACTTATCCGTACTAACAAACAATAAATACACTTGCCTATTTAACCGAGTAAAGAATAAAATATAGGAATTTAATTTGTAAAACTCGGAAGCTCTATCCAGCTGCAATCATGCTCCAACGAACAACTTATCATGTATTGATTAAAAATTTAGGTATCTACCTCCTAAACATGGACTTCATAGGTAAGAACCAGTGTTTCATCATTCTAGTAGTTGTGGTTTTGGTTACACTTGTATTTTACTAGGCAATTGCACTGTGAGCTTATATCTCCTTATCTAACACTTACCACCTACTATTTCGAATATCAAGGTGCCACAATCATCATGGACGCAACTTGCGTGGATTGTGTTGTTATTGATGCAGCTTGTGTTAAAGTAATATGTCTTTGGTTTGATATATCATTGGCTACTCGATTGTATGTGCTTAATTTGAATTAAGGATTACATTAATAGTTATTTTATATTAATCAATGTAAGTAAGCACCTAATCTATTGAATCAAGGATTACATTAATAGTTAGTTTATGTTAATCAGGGTAAATAAGTACCTTTATTTGATGAATTAAGGATTATATTTATTTTATGGTAATGAGTAAAATAAGCACTATAACATTTTGACTAGTGAGCAATGCAATAGTTAGTTTATATTAGTAGTTAGTTCATGTTAATTAATTTAAATAGTTACACTCATTAGATGCATCGAGAATTATATTAATAGTTAGTATATGAATAATAACACACGTAGTATATAGTTTTGAATCTTAAATGAAAATCCATAATGGCAATCACTACTTTAATGAATAACTCATCACACTTGATATAAGCATCGCTGGTTAAAAATTTAGGTCTCCACCTCCTAAACAAGGACTTTACTAGCAAGAACCTATTTTTCATCATTTTGGTAGGCTTAGTTTTGGTTGCATTTGTGGTAATTTATTGGGCAGTTGAATTCGGCATTTATATCCCTCATCTAACACCTGCTATCCGCTATTTCAAAGATTAAGGTGCCACAACCATAGTAGATGCCACTTGTTTTTATGTGATTTCAACTTGTGTAAAATAATGTGTCTCAAGTTTTATATATCTTAAGGTGCTCATTTGTTTGTTTAATTTAAATTAAGGATTATGTGAATACTTAGTTTACGATAACTAGTGTAAGTAGGCACCCCAATCTACTAAATTAGGGATTATATTAATAGTGAGTTTATCTTAATCAGTGTAAATAGGCACCATCATTTGATGAATTTTGAATTATATTAATAGTTATTTTATGTTAATGAAAATAAATAGGCATCATAATATTCTTGCTAATGAGCAATGCAATAGTTTGTTTGTGTTAATAGTTAGTTTATGTTCATTAGTTTAAATAGTCACACTCATTTGATGCATCAGGGATTATGTTAATAGTTAGTATATGAATAACAACATACGGGACATATAGAGAGCACTATCAAACCTCAATTTTGAAACTTGAACAAAATCCACAATGGCGACTGCTACTTCAATTAACAAGTCATTGCTTGATATAAGTATCATTAGTTAAAAATTTGGGTCTCCACTTCCTAAACATAGACTTCACCAACAATCGATTTTTCATAATTCTAGTGGTTGTAGTTTTGGTTGCATTTATGGTATTTTACTAAATAATTGCATTGCGCGCTTATATCTGCCTATCTATCTTGCCATCCGCTATTTTGAAGATCAAGGTGCCATAGTCATCATAGATGCAACTTGAGGGGGTTGTGTTGTCATAGATGCAACTTATGTTTATGTAATGTGTCTTTAGTTTGATATATCTTAGGGTGCTCAGTTGTGTGTACTTAATTAGAATCAAGCAGTATGTTAATAGTTATTTTATTTTAATCACTGTTAGTAGACACCCAATCTATTGAATCAAGGATTAATTTAATGGTTAGTTTATGTTAATCATTGTAAATAGGTACTCTCATTTGATGAACTAAGGATAATATTTAGTTTATCTCAACGAGTAAAATAAGCACTATAACATTCTAAGTAGTGAGCAATGCAATAGTTTGTTTATATTAATAGTTAGTTTATGTTAATTAGTTTAAATAGTGACATTCATCTGATGCATTAGGGATTATATTAATAGTTATTATATGAATAATAACACACGTGGCATATAGAGAGCGCTATCAAACTGCAGTCTTGAATCTTGAACAAAAATCCACAATGGCAACCGCTACTCCAATGAATAACTTATTATGCTTGATACAAGCATTGCTGGTTAAAAATTTGGATCTCCACCTCCTAAACAAGGACTTCACCAGCAAGAACCTATTTTTTTTATCATTTTGGTAGGTCTAGTTTTGGTTGCAATTGTAGTATTTTATTGGGCAATTGAATTGCACATTTATATTCTCCATCTAACACCTACCATCCACTATTTCGAAGATCAAGGTGCCACAACCATGTAGATGCAACCTTTGTGGATACCACTTGTTTTAATATGATTTCAACTTATATAAAGTAATGTGTCTCAAGTTTTATATATCTTAAGGTGCTCATTTATTTGTTTAGTTTAAATTAGGGATTTATGTTAATAGTTAGTTTACGATAGTCAGTGTAAGTAGGCATCCTGATATGTTGAATCGAGAATTATGTTAATAGTTAGTTTATATTAATTAATGTAAATAAGCACCTTCATTTGATGAATTTGGAATTATTTTAATAGTTATTTTATGTTAATGAGTGTAAATAGGCACCATAATATTCTTACTAGTGAGCAATGCAGTAATTTGTTAATGTTAATAGTTAGTTTATGTTAATTAGTTTAAATAGTCATACTCATTTGATGCATCAAGGATTATGTTAACCAAATTGCTGTGTGGGATTAAACATAGTTTAATATAGTGATTTTATTATGAATTTTATTATGTATAATATATATTTATTTAAATATTTTTATTATTCAATTTTCATGATTTATAAATTCATTGTGTGGCCAATGACTTATTTAAAAGTCAAAATATGAAAAACTTGAAGGATAATTAAATTAATTATGACTTGGACACTTGCATATCTATTATAAATATACAATTTTGGAAGCTTTTTCTATGGTTGTAATTTTTTTATTTTACATTTTTATAATTTTCGAAATCTACATTTTCAATTTTATAAATAAAATTTATAAATTTTACATTTTTATATCTTTTCGATTTAACCCTTTTCAATATAGTACCTCATCAACAAACAACATAAATTGTTTATATTTTTACTTTAGGTTATACCTTTTCAAATTAACAATTTAAAAGAAATTGCATTTAAAAAAATAATAATAATATGAGTTGCTTTACTTCATTCATCTCTATTTTTTTTTTCCTGTGCAGATTCTTTTCCCAAAACAAATTGTCTTGGGTGGGTAACCCAACCCTTTTTCCTTTTACCAGTTAGTAGGCAAACGGTTTTGAGACTTTGCTTTTGTTAATATCCCCCACATTATCTTAGTCATAAAGTGTTGATATACTTTTATACCTTTTTCCCATTTAATTTCACCGCAACAAGTTCTAACGCATCAAATTATTAGAGTCATTACCATTCGTGTAAAAAATCAAGGTATTTTTCTTTTATAAATTTACAAATTAAGTTACATTACTACTTATAAATTTGAATTGAAATTTAACTCAAAGTTGTATATTTGCCTTCTTTCATATTTATAGTTTCAAATAATTTTTTAAAAAAGAAGATAAGATGTTAAGTTATTATTCAGCACTGCTTATGTTGACATTTTTTTCTTTAGGAGTTATCTAAAATTATTTTTCACATAGAGATTTCTAATAAGTTTTCCTCCCTTGTACAGGAGGTGGAATTCGAACTCAATTCTCCATATTATTAAATTATAAGAGTCTTCTCAATTTAATGTGTTTAAGTGCATGTTTTGATAACTTTGATACTGACTTACACTAAAGACATCCATGACCAAAGTATTGATCTACTTTTGTGCCTCTTTCCCAATTAATTTTATTCCAACAAGTTTCAATGCATCAAATTATTAGAGTCACTGCCATTCATATAAAAAATCAAGGGAATGTTTTCTTTTATTTATATTATTAAAGTATTTGAAGTATTAAGCAACCGTCAAAACAACATTTTAATTATTTTTACTTATTTAACCTTTTAAATAAATTTTTTATTATTGATAAATAATTTTATTTAATACATTTGATTATAGATATAAGAAAATTTAGAGATTTACATAACCTTTTCCTATCTCTCTCTCTCTCTCTCAACATTACTACTACTCCTTATTCTTCTCTCTACAACCTACATCTCTCTATCTTCCTCATTTATTATTATCTTTTATCAATATTATAACATATTTAATTATTTTACATAATTTTATTTATTTTATGCACACGTAACGCAAGTGCATCGTCTGCTAGTAAATTTACAAATTAAGTTTACATTACTAATAAATTTGAATTGAAATTTAACTTATCATAAAATATTCAAAACCACAATTCTTGCTTCTGCTTTTTTATTTTTTTTATAAAGTTCTATATTTGTCTTCTTTTATTTTTATAATTTCAAATAATTTTTTTAAAAGAAGATAAGTTGTTAAGTTATTAGTTGGTACTGCTTATGTTGACGTTTTTTCTTTAGGAGTTATCTAAAATTATTTTCTATATAGAGATTATTAATAGGTGTCGTGTTTTTTTTTTTTAATTCTCTCCCTAATAAGGTATGTGGGATTCAAACTCAATTCTCAATATCACTAAATTATAAAAGTTTTGCCATTGTAATGTGTTTAAATACATGTTTTAACAACTTTGATACGAACTTATAGAAGACATCCACGACCAAAACATATACATTTCCTTAATAAAGTGCATTATAAAGATGTTGCCCAATTTCGATAAGAAAAAGTGTTATAAATTGTACCATATATCGAATAAGACATCCTCTCATCAACAAGTGCAATAGCCAAAATTTTTCAAAATTGAGTCAAAGGATTATAAGAACCTAAAGGCAACATTACACTGAAGATGTTAGTTTTTCATTATTTGTCCAACTGAAACGTGCTCTAGGAACTTCTTCTTCTTCTTCTTTTTTTTTGGGAACTCTTTTTGTTTTTATGTTTTTTCATAAGCATTATAAAGTTTTTCCTTTGTTTTCTATTTTTGGCAAAAATGATATTTCGATGTTAGTCTTCTTGAATAACTTGCATATATATGGGGTATAAAAATGCAATTCATATTGAATATTCCTCATGTTTGGTTGCATATAGTTGATATGGATACAAACAATTGCGTTAACCCCATTAAAGAATTTTACCTTTATTTATTCAAATGAATTATCATGTATATCCATTATTTCCTGCATGATTTATATATGTAATATTTATTTAGAGCATAAACTAAATAAAAATTATACACTATAAAATTTAACAAATATACGTTAAAAAAAGAAAAGGAAACATATTTATAATTTTGGCTTATCATTATTTAATAATGGCCTGTTTAAAAATATAATAAGTATATATCATATAGTGTCTTTATGCTATACAATACCATTTTTCTTTGCCAAGCTTTGGGCTATATAATACATTTACATTATTTTCCATGTGATTTATAATAGTACTGTTTTGCATTAGCTACGTAAAAGTTACAACAATTTGTGTATATACGTTATCAATGGGTTGATTGTGACATTTTTCATATTAATAAACTATAACTTTAATGAATATAAATATACTTTAGGCAAAATCAGAATGTGAGGCTTTAACTAGTTAGATTGAATGAAAGAATCATCCATTTGATGCAATTAAAATTAGTTAATATCACATAGGAATATGCAAGCTAATTGATTTTAATTAGAGTACTTAAATTTGTGAGAGAAGTTTATTTATTAACTGATAAATATGAATTAAACGATTTAAAGGGAGGCTAATTTTAAACAGAGCATGTCAAAATAGATTGTCACGAACATATGAAACTTAGAAGGGAGCATTTGATCATAACATCAAAACATGTGTGAAATACATTTGCACTCCCTGTCTACGTGGTAGAAGCCTAGAAGATTTGCTCATAACACCAATAATAATAGTATTATGGGAAATGTACTTTGTCATAAAATGATTGGTGCTACAAAAAGCCACATGCCATGATAGATAATTACTAATCAAACACAGTTATTTAGTTTTATCCTTTTATTTATACGTGATAATATATGATTAGTCGTGAAAACAATGGATGAATTATATCCCTTAAATAACAAATCACTTGAATTAAAATGTTGTTGAAACTTTTTTTTGTCTTCAAGCATTAATGATTGAACACAAAGTGGAATGGAGATGAAAAGTACAACATTCACATAGACCTAAAAGGTCTATGGATCACAAGTGTACCCATATAGTTGAGTTGCACCACTCAAGCTCTGGTTTAATTGCCCACCAGATCGCGAAGGTAAGCTTCTCAACTTGTCACGGCATGGGACGTTTTTCTACCCACCTCCATTAAAATCTCATGACCAAAAAGAATAATGGCCATATGGGAATTTCGAAGGAAAAAAAAAAAAAAAGATAGATCGTTAATTTATTTAATTTTAATAACATTCTCGAATGAACGTGTGATATATAAAATAAATTGAATCATACGTTATTATATATTATTTCATTTATCTTATGTGTTGTACTTTTAATAGAGGATATAATTAAAATAAGTAGATTAATTGTTTATTTATTTATTGCTTTGAAATTTTTAAAATAAAGTTGTTTTTATTAAAGTAAAAAGAAAGGATAATTACAAAAAAGAAAAAAGGATAATTCTGGCACAAGCATATTTTCTAGACCAAGACAAGTGCATACTTTACAACCATGCTTTATCATTATCGTCCTTTGACTAAATGCTGTGGTCTACCTGCGACCATCAAACATTTGCGTTCAACCTAAAAAAGCTATAGAAATGTTAGGGCGATTGGCCAAAATAAACAACAAAACGGAGTGTAATTCTTTTTTCTTTCTTTTTTTTTTTTTATAAAAAAAAAAAATGTTCTTTGTCTTTTTTTCCTTATTATTATTATCATTTCGTTTGTTCGTAGTTCTATTTGTGGTAAAGTGTGAAGTAACAGAACGACTTAAAAAAAAGATCAACGATGGCATTATATTTTATAAATTTTATGTCACTATCATTTTAAATCAGTTCTTTAATATTATTGTTGGCTTTATGTTGAAAGTTAACAAACATGACTGGTAAGTCCAACATGACGGCAAAAAATGAATTGTAATCAATCAAATTGTCATCACATCAAGTTTTACAAGAATATTTAAACGAGTCCGTTGTGAAAGAGAGGAAACTGTTTGCTATATCATCATCATCATCATCCTCTTCTTCTTTTTAATTTAACTGGATGGTTTGATGTGTTGTGGGAACCATATTTTTTTGCATACAAATTTTTACCTAATTCATTAAGGATATTTGTAACAATAAAACACATAATACAATTGTGCTTATAACCTATCTTATATAAGATATGTATATATATATATATTTAAGGTTTTAGAGTATATAAAATCTCATACAAAATTTTATTGAATTATTAAGAATATTATATAATAATAAAATACAAAGTATTTTGAATATGATCCATCGCAATAGATAAAATAAAATATATAGGTCTCTAAACTGTATACATCTATCAATCAAATAGTCACTTTTATTCAATGACTTAGCTCTTTAATTCAATACGATAATTAATAATATACAATTAATTGACATAGTAACATACAAAGTTACACCATAACCTAAAACCTACTAATAATCTACAAATTCACATAAAATCATTCTTCCAACTCTCATGGTAAAAATTCAAAAATTCTTTTATTTTTTAACATTCCAAAAAATCTGTAAATCTTATAACAATAAAAAAAAATTTGCTATCAAGCTAAATCTATATTAACTCAATTGCCAAGTCATAGGTCATTTAGGGTCATTGAATGAACTCTTCATTTGAAAGACAAATATCCCAAATGAGTGAGTGGGTGACATCTAGTACAGAATTGTACATAGGTACCACAATACACAACTTATATGATATATATGCAAAATCCAGGATCAAGCTGTATTAATGACCACATGGAACCAAAACCATAGAGTCCATCTTCAAAGCAAACGAACCTAATGCTCTCTAAGGTCTATTTAAAATGTATGGATCCATGTTACTCTCTAATGTCCACTTTGAAAATGTGGATTTATAACGCTCTTGGTTAGTTTTGGAAGTATGAATGTCAATACCCTAAAAACCTAAAAAGGAATAACGGCGTGCCACTTGTCTAATTTAAGTAGAACATATTAGGGCTACTAAAACCACTAAGTGGTATTAAGTAGCCTTTACTCAATTTAAATTTTAAGGAAAATTCATTAATTTTCATAAAAGAAAACCTTTCACCAAAAAAGAAATCCATCAATAAAGTGTTATTAAAGTACATAAATATCTAAAGCCTACAAACCCGTAAAGTGCTACAACTAAAAGTCTAAAATTAAGGTCCAATATCTAAAATAATTACTATCAGAATATTTGAAACATGAGTTGATCTATTTATTTTAATAACATCTTCTATTATGAGAATAATACATATTAAGATGATCTACATTAGAACACGTACATAAAACTGGCTTACTATTATCTTGGCCTACCAATGTGGCCTATGAAGAGTGGACATATACGACTTATTGGTAACATGTTTTAAACCTATCATCCAACAGCTGTCAAATGGTCAAAACATACCTCTTCCATATAATTCCAGTACCATACCAAGGTATACTTTCTCACGGCAAAACTAGTCGGATGACATAATTGCTTACTTCACCTAGTACTCCCTATAAATTGGAGTTATTATTACTAAATTCAATGATCCAATCAGGGGGAATGATGGCATCTTTCTCTCCAAGGAAGACTTCACGTCTCTCTCTCTTATCCATATGTCTCCTTCTATGTGCATTGACTCCATTCATTAAAGCTTCCTCACAAACATTCTCTGCATCTCAAGAATCAGAAAGAGTATTTACTCTTCCTGGCCAGCCATCAAACCCTTTAATCTCCCAATTCTCAGGTTACGTCACTGTCAATCCTGATCGTGGGAGAGCTCTGTTTTATTGGTTCTTTGAAGCTCAGTCTCATTCCTCTGAGAAACCCCTTGTTCTTTGGCTCAATGGAGGTACTTTCATTTTCGCAATTACTTAGGACTCTTTCAGTTTTCTTAGTCTTACCGTATTTTTGCAAACAGTGTTACAATTTGAGAGAGGAAGGAATTTGAATTCTAATACATCCCAATAGAATAGAAAATCAATGGGGATGGGATTAAGTTACTACAACCTTAGTAGATATCATGTGAAATGCTTGGAAGTAAATCATAATAAATAAAAACTTAATATGTTGCTTTTTATTAATAGTTATGAAAATCCTCACATGTGGCCTATCACGTTTAATAGATTTTTTCTTTTTTCTTCCCAATTTTGAAACTTTTCATTGTAATAGGTGTCCAGATGGTTAAAAGTAGATTTCTTTTCGCTTTTACAAACTAAAATAATATGTTTATTTATTGAGTTATTCAATTATTTTTGGTCCATATTTGTGTATGAACTATTGAAGGCCCAGGATGTTCCTCCATTGGGTATGGAGCTGCGTCAGAGTTGGGACCACTAAGAGTGGACACAAATGGAACGGGTTTACTATTCAACAAATATGCTTGGAATCAAGGTCTGCGTTCGTTTCTTTTATTTTTCGGATTATTCGATTTAAGTTTTATGAATTCTGATTTATCATTGTTTATACACATTGAAATTATGAGTATTATCTCTATTGTTAACTGAAATATCATTTATTCGTGGACCAGAAGCAAATCTACTGTTTGTGGAGTCCCCAGTTGGAGTAGGATTTTCTTACGCCAATACATCTTCTGACCTTTCCAAGCTCGACGACGTATTTGCCGGTAAATCATTGACAACCTCGCTGTCTTTCGAATCCATTGCCGTTAGTCAAAGTTGTTCATGAAAAAGGAGGATGTTAACGAGTGCACCGACACTCGCTAAGGGTTAAAAGGATCGAATTTTCACGTGAATTTTACTTTTTTTTCTAAAATATATAATTATTTTTAAATATGTGAAAACTCTCTCTCTCTCTCTCTCTTTTTATTTTTTTTAAGTCTTTCTAACCGATAGTCGAGACATACCTTAACATAACACTTTTAAATATATCATTTACTTGGTTGCTTGTTGATATTTCAGCTGAGGATGCATACAATTTTATTGTGAATTGGCTAGAAAGGTTTCCACAGTACAAGAGTCATGACTTCTTCATAGCTGGAGAGAGTTATGCTGGTAAAATTATATTATTTATTTACATCAATGTTTCTCGCTCCTTCACTGTTAGTATACACGAGAATAACAAGGAGATTGAAATTTCTTTAAAAAAACAGGACACTATGTGCCCCAGCTGGCAGAGCTTGTATACGACAGGAACCACACTTCGAAATCTCCTTTAATCAATCTCAAAGGTTTCATTGTATGTAATTTTCCATCTCCCTCTCTCTCTCATTCTTCCGTGTATAAAATAATAATTATAAATCAATGGCATAATCAAGATCAACAATAATTTATCTCTCGGTAATAATAATTAAAAAATTAATAATGAATTAATAAATATATATATATTACCG
>JAMXBB010000001.1:8885104-9031851 GCA_024138015.1 Lumnitzera littorea | reverse complement strand
GTATAAGATACAAAAGGGTAAAAATAAATATATAAGAAAAGCAATCATTGGTGTAACGGATTCTGCATATAATACTGTATACATGGTGATGCCACATTGGCGAGGTCATTAGAGGATGCGGACAAAATGTATAGACAGACGGCTTGTCTAAGCAAAGATGGCTTAATCAGTTCGAAGTCTCTTTCTTTCGGTTTCTTGGCAAAGAAAATGCTGAGTAATTGGTTTGCTTGAGCACTAGTAAGTAATCTTCAATTCGACATACAAAAAAATGGGCAGTCATACGACTCAACATGAAAGGTGACTCTGCAAAGAAATACTTGACCTTGGTAGAGGTCGGTTGGAACAGAAGGATTCGTCGTGTCAATTTCTCTAATCTTTGAGCTCAGCTGCGGGTTAGAAGTTCGGTAGCTTAATTTCCATCAGCTGCTATCTTAGACCTAGTTCACACTAGGCATACTCAACCTTACTCCTTTGAAGCATCTAATTCAATATCAATTTGATATAAACTTTAGAATAATTTAAAAAAAAATAAACTCGAAATTCAACTTTTCAAAGAGTGATAGTAAATCCTATAGGTATTTGTCATTTCATATACCAACTAGAATACTGAAAACTACTAAGGCCCTTAAGGAGCTCTATGTAGTTTTCCTTAAAAGTTAAGGAAGTCAATGCTAAGGACAACAATCAACCATTTCTTGTTTATACCTCACTCCCTGTCCCAATTTGCTAAAGCTTTAGTTTTAGGTAAGTGCTTGTAATCCATTCGGAACTTGCAAAACAAACTATATGAGAATGAGCGACAACTTGCTTTGTAAGTGGAGTAGAGACAGAAATATGCATTCAGCACATCATAAGTAGAGTTTTCAATCAAGTTGGTTAGATATAATACATGTACAAACAAATGTCATCGCACGATGTTATCTAATCCATCGTGAGATCAGAGAAATTATGCGTACTTTAATCCAGGTTAAAGAGATTGACATTACGCACTCGTGAATTGAGACTAAATTGGACTTATGTAATGGAGAACACCTCATCCCATGACCGCCTTCAAACCACGACCCTCAACCTTATCGCGACATCATTTCCTGTCACTTAGTTCAGCTAAAGCTGGGGAAAGAACCATTTTAACTATCTTTATTGAAGGGAGTCCGTGTTTAGCTCGAGAATCTTAACCGTTATCTCTAGTGAGTTACGATGCATATCAGGTTAGATGTTAAATCAAGTTTGAGTTAGTTCATTTTTAAGGTGATGAACTAAGCTCAAACAATTCAAGCATAATAATATTCGCAGAACTACCATAACATGGAGCTCGGCTTCCATCACAGCAAATCAAAACTCAACCACAAGTGTTGCATACGCATAAACTACTAACTACAATCACAAGCTAATTCATACCAAAGTCCTTAGATATTCGGAAATAATATCTCAAAATACTGTGAAGTATTGATCTTACTTACTTATACCAAAGCTTACTCCAATAAGTCTAGGACATCAGGGCTTTACTCACTTAGAAGCCCTATATATACCAAAACTCATATTAAATTTCCTTAAGATTTACGACAACGTTAAGGTTTTATCTAGTATTTAGTTGAGATATTATTTATATAGTTATTCAGTAGAGTTCTGTATCATATATTTATATACATACACATTATATACATATATATACACACATATATATTTTAAGTATTTTATTTCATCATTTGATTATAGCAATTTACTAAGTAATATCTAATATATGCAATTTACTACTACTTCTATTATATCGTTTCAATTATATCGAAACGTATTTACTATTATTTATATTACATTTTAATTATAGAAAAATCATTATAAAACGATATTTTCCGTAATATTACAGAAAACATTTAGTTTATTACCTAAAGTGATTCAGTTTCAGTAAGGTTAATATTATGGAGTTTGTATGAACTCGATTATATATGTTACATGTTCGTTTAAAAAATTGTCTTTAAAGGGTATTTCTAATTCTAATATACAAATAAAGCTATATAGCAATCGATATCATATTGATATTGTATTATGTAATAAAAAATATATTTTCACATAATTTTGCAATAAAATATGATGAATCATATATACTCAAAATTTACGAAAGTAATAATGTTAAATTTGTAAGAATATAAAGTTTAATTTTTAATAGTTCTAGTAAATAATTATTACTAGAAATCCACTCATTTTAAGAATCGATGCTAATAATATAAAAATTTTATAGCTATTAATATTTTAATTTTATAATTTGAAAAAAATGAAATGGTATAAATATAATACTTCATTTAGAAAAATAATAAGATAACGAATGTCTTTTTTTATAACTATTAAATATATATATAAAACAATACTTATAATTTATAAAAATGAGGTTACCTAAAAGTCTTAATACCAAACAATAATCTTGTAGTCTTATTTTCTTTTCTCTTGTCATCTCTCTCTCTCTCTCCCTTCCCCACCACTCTTCCTCTCTCCTCTCTTTCTCTCCCCTCATCTCCTTCCTTAATTCATAAGCGGTGTAAAACCACTTTTATAGTCACAAATTTCATCACCTTTATAATGCGGTTGAAATATATATATATATATATATATAATTTTTTAGATATTTTAATAAATTTAGTATATTATATTTAATACATATCCTAATTTCTATAATATTCTTTCTTTTCATCATCAGCATTGTTAATAAATAATAATTTGTAGTCAAAATTTTTTTTTATATATCGTTATTTTGGGTAAGTTTTAATATAATTATTAATAAAAATATTAGTAATGTATAATAATAGTTAAGTTATAATAATTATTTAAAATTTATTTATATACATTTTATATAATATTTTACTCACAAATATTAATTATTAATATCACGTAGTTAATTCTAAAAGATTTATCCTAAACTATATCTAAATTACGAAACTTTACATTATAACGATTAAACTCGATAAACTTAATATTTTTAATAAAGTTTTTTATAAATAAGCTTAAATTAAAATATTAAAATTATACGATTTTTTCGTTTAAATTTTCTCTTAATCATGAGAATTCAACTTAATTCCACGAATATTTTCATAAATCATAATTTTTAGAGTATCTCTTAAGTATTAATTTTTTTTTCAATTAATTTTTTATTAATTTATATGATTATATATCTATGTCTAGATATAATTTAAATATTTCCACACCTATGAATGCTTCCAATTAATCTAATAAAGAGGGAATATCCAACTAACTAGATTTATACTAATTCAATTATTTTTACATATTATCTCGTGTCATTAGTAATATTATTATACTAATTACTTTATTATTAAGATCCATATTCTTATGATTACTAGTAACATTAATATAAACTATTTTATACCTATTGACTTAACTTATAAATATATTTTTTTAGAAAAGATATAAACTACTCGTATGCTAGCATTTTGGGGTCATGTGACATTACGTATTATATATATTTTTAGATTTTCGGGTTAATATAAGGTATAATAATTATTTATATTGAGTGTATTCATAAAAATACGTATATACTTATATAGTAAATTATACTATATTATCTCATTTTATAGATTAATTAACTTATCTTTAAGTTTTCGTTGTATTCCAAGCTCAATTTTAGGAATTCCGAGTAATTTTATACTATTTTAAGTAATCATACTTTTAAGGACAACATTGAGATTTTGAATAATTATTTTCAAAATCTAATTTCAATGAGTTATTTCAACTAATTTTTCTATTTTAGTCGTAAAGTTTGGATTAAATCGAATAACTTTCCTTGAAAGCCTTAAATTTATATACAATTACCCTAAATTCAACTTTAGAGTCTCATATAGAGTAAATTTTCACTATTTTGATTTTATTCTTGATATTTTTATTATATTATGGGTTTCCAAATATATGGAAATTTCTCGATTAAGGTTATCATATTTTTCATAAGTTTTTAGCCTAATCGATTTACTTTCTCGAATATTCTAGATCAATTTTTGACTTTAATTGTACAAGGATAGGGTTTTGTTCTAATACTCAAATGTTTGTATCTTGATTGCTGATTTATGAGATATTATACAAGAGTTTCATCTTAGTACTTTTTACATATCTCCTTTTTTTTTTTCCTAATCTTTAATGTATCTTTTTCATTTCTTTGTATTACCATTTTATAGGTAACTCTACTTCTCCCTCCTCGTTGTTTACTCACTAGACTAGAGTCCCTTATTCTTATTCAATCAAATTGAGTTTATTAAAATCTTATGCAACTTTTTTTTCTAAATATCATTATATATGTTAAATATATAAAAAATTAATTGGAAATATATAAAAGTTTAATAAAAAAGGAAAATATATTATTAAAGATAAAAATTTTTAGTGAAAATTTAATATAAACAATTTAAATTAAACCAAACCAATTTTAATTAGGTTTGAGAAATTTATGAACCAAACAGTATAGTTAGGTTTGATTTAAAATAAAAAACTGCATGGTTATATTAGGTTTTATTTGATAAAGAAGGCAAACCAACCGTATTAAACCAAACTATACTCAAAATTACTAGAAAAGAATGCCTACAATTGATAAATGGACTCGTATTAAATTCTTGAGTTATACTTGATCTTAATAATAAACATGATAGCTCTTTTTTTTTTTTCTTAAATATATTGACTAGAAAGAATTTGTCTTAAGTTAAGTTGTGTTGATGATATCTAAGGAAAAAAAAAATGAGGCATTTTTAGTTGTCCCTTTTTATAGCAATATTTTGATAGAACTTTGATACAAAGATAAAATAATATACCCTATTTTGCTTATATTCCACTCAAGAATTAGTTGTATAGAATTCTAAGAGCATATCAAGATTGATGAGTGCGATTAGACATAGGGAGTCCAAGTGGGTCAAAGATGATGACTCACTTGAACTAACGGGTCAGTGACCTAGGAGGTGAACTGGCGATTAGACCTAGGTTAGTGTGGAAATAAAAAAGATAAATTTTGCAAAAACATTTTAAAACAATTAACTATTGTATTTTTTCTCTTTTCTATTTTACGTATTCAACATTTATATTGAATAATTTTTTTTTAAAAAAGCTCCTAATCGAATTTTTCTTAAATTTAGAAGTTAGAGATATTACCATTATTTTGGAAATTAAAAGTGTTTGAATAAAAATTAGTTTGTACTGTAGAAATTTTTTTTAAAAAATATTGAAATGGCTAATCATATAAACATGACTATTTTTCTCAAATATAAAAATTGAGCAATATACTAAAGGTTTTTAAAAAATAAAAAAATTTATTATGAAACTATGATGATCCGATTCCATGTATCGAATGCGTATGCAACTATTAACGTAGCACGACAAAAAAATTTAATTTTGAAATATAATAAGGACATTCCCATTATATCTCATGTACAATATAATTTTTTTAATATATGGTACAATACTATTACATCATAGAAATATTATATAAATATTTACTATCCAAATTTAAATTTTTTTCAAATTTTAAATTTACACGTGTTAGTACGCATAATTGTTATACAAGGAAGGATAAAAATGAAATCGCATGAAAAAGAGGAATTTTTTTTTTAAAAAGAAAAAGAATGGGTTACAGGTCATTGAGCTGACCAGTGAATCGATAGGCTTGTTGAATTAACCTTGGCTAAGCCAGTCACGGTTCACCGGCCCCTAACCTAAGCCCGTGACCCGTCGAGTCCGTATCGGTTCCGAGCTAGGTTTGACCACCTGAGATGTAAGTGGGATTTGTAGGTAAAATTTTGATAGTATTAAGCTGTTTTAGACATCCTTAGCATGAGAAGTGCAAGACTAGACACTTAGATATTTCTTTCCCATCAATCTAGATAGCTATCGACCCACCTGGTTAGAAGTAATGACTCATAAATCCATCACTATACCAATTAGTTATAACATCTAAACATTAAGGCTAATAGTCTTGAATAGCTTAGAAAAGGGTTATTTCCTCATGATGTACCGTTTACTAAGCCATTTATCCACATCTTAAGAAGAAGTGATCAAATTATACAAGTAATAGTATCATAAGTGGTTCATGATTTGAAACTAATTAAAAATGAAGCTGAAAGGAAGACATTAGTTAAATATCCTTATAAATGTGAGTAATTGTCTAAGAAATTAAAAGCAATAAAAACAAAAACAAAGTTAATATATAATTATTGTGCAAACAAATATATTTTATTGGCGCTATGTGGCATAAGTCAACATTTTCAATATGAAATCATCAATTATTTGCTATATATGTAAATATTCTACATGAATATGAAATATGAAATACGAAATATGATTATCTTGTCTTAGGTAGTTCTTCACCAGCCAAAAAAGAATGGAAAAGAGAAAGAGCTTCATTGGGCTTAGTAAGAGGCACTAAGTGACCTGCACCTCTCACAGTTACAAATGATAGTCCCTCATACTCCATTATCCTTCCTGCAACCTGCGAATTCCGTTGTTACATATGATTTCATTTCGGTAACCACATCCTTAAAAATACCAACTTCATTATTTTAAATTTAAATTTTAATATGCAAAAGAAGATTTCTAAGAATTTGTTTCTTTTTTGTATTTTGCCTATCACTTGTAATTAAGGAATATAAATTCAAATTCTTAAGAAAACCTAAATCGAAAGTCAAAACTTCATGTAAAGTCCTGCTTGTTTGGGTTTGAGGTGTGGAAAAATAATAAGAGCATTTAATGGTGATAATGGTGAATGGTAAAGGTGATACAAGCATCACCTTAATAATTGTTGCATGATCATGGACATAGTAAGGTAGTAGTAGTGATGAAGATAACAATATAAAATATGAAAATTTTTATGGTCTTATTAGTATTACCATTTGAATCCTTAGTTGACCATTGAGATAGACATGGGCGTTACTATAGTAGGTATTTCGAAAGTTAGATGACAACCATAATAACTTGGAAAGAGAATAGTGGTGATAAATGGTGAATTGAAGGTGATAATTTAGTGGTGATGCTTTTTATTTTATTTTATTTTATTTTTTTCAAATTGAGATGTTTTAATAATTTTCATTTCTGGTTTTTTCTATACTGCCACATGTTGGCTGCCCTATGGCTACAGATGCATAGCTTTTCTTTACATAATATATATATATATATATATATATATATTAGTCATGTATTGTAAATACCAACTAAAACCGTAGATGTTAACAATTAGTAGAATACAAAAACTTCCAAATCAAGGTGTAAATCGATCGAATATCCAAAAGTTCAATTCTTATAATGATATCCTTTTATAGAGAATGTGAATCAATTTTGATGGATACTATTTTTACCAACATCCCTTTATTGTTATAAATTATATAAAAGGATAAATCTATTGCAAAAAATCCTAAACCTTTTTTTTTTTTATTAAACCATATATCTCTCGGAATATTTTCAAAAATCTTTTGAGTGAACTTCATTGACATAGCAATAGCCTACCAGTCAAGAAAATCAGATTCTAAACTTTTCACTAATGTTGATTGTCATAAATCTTGCTTTATGTGATTTTTGTTGAAGGGACACAGTCACATATCATGTCTTTGTAAAGCTATGTCATAAAAAAAAAGTATGCTTTAAACTTTAGCAAATATTTTTAAAACATTTAGATTCGATTAAAAACATATATATGAAAATTTACAGCTTCCAGTAAAATCTGTAACTAATAATAGCTAAAAGGACATGATCAGGGCATTATGAGTTTATGTTTGATTTCTAGACTATTTAGTTGGAGTGACTTAATAATACAATCAGAAATTAATAAGCACTGTATTCATACGGTCAGATATCTTTCATGTGTCTATTGAAAGTTATAGAATAAGTTTTAGTTGTAATTTTCCAAAATCTACCTCCATAAGATATGGTATAACTGTAATTATAACTATAATCTTATATCTACTGTTGAATTTATATTTAAAATCTAGAGTATAGGAACACTAGTGCCATATACCTACTTTATAAAGCGCTTAGTTAGAAATAGTAAACACAACAAAATATAATATTTTTAAAGGTAAGATATAAATAATTCCCCAAATTTTGATTTAAATGTGAATTTATTTCTAAAATTTTAAATATTGCAAATCACCTCATAAACTTTAATAAATTGGTAAATACCTCCTATAGGTTGTAATTGACAAACATAAATTTTAATATTGGTTTAGAAATATACCTGAAATTATCAAAATATATTTTAAAACTTCATAAACTTTGACCATAATATCATTTTTCTAATTGAAAATGGAAATATCCTATATATTACCTATTCACCAAAGTTCTTAGAGATGATTTGCAATATTTGAAAATTTAATGAGTAAATTCACATTTAGATTAAACTTTAAGAATTATTTACAATTTCTTCATATCTATAACTTATCACATACTTAAGGCTAGGCTATAAGAAAATAATGAGAACTCATAAAACAATTTAAATAAGCATGTTATTTATTCTAAAGAAGTGGGTCAAGATCTTAAAATAAGTTGAAATTTTATGGTAGCATTTGATGATTAAATTGTTGGAGATCACCAATTTGATAAATATAATAGTGATAGGTGACGAGTTTTCCAGCAACATATTTCAAAAATGCTATATTATAAAGATGTGATAAAATATTCTATGAGTTTTACATGATACATGTTTTATCACGTACGTATCTTAAGATGGTTTTAATGTATTAAGATAAGTTGTGATTCTAAAATTGCAAATCATGGTGGAAATTAAATTTTATATTTTACCCATTTTGTGCTAACTTATGGCTATTATCTATGTTGGACTTAGGTGAACAACCATTTTAAAATATATACACAAATTAAAAATTAAAAAAAAAAAAGAAAAAATCAAACGATACACGACTTACCTGATGATCATGGTACCACGAACGCCATGGAGTCTTTAAGGTAAGGCCAAGAGATTCCACCCAATATCGCGTCGCAATGACTGGTACTCTACCATCTATGTCCCCACTGTCACAGGCACAAAACCACCACATAATATATAATTTTGTAAGATTTTACTTTTAATACTCTAACTTTTCATATATTATATTTGTTTATAATATCTTTATCCATCACATCCATAACTATATTTATTTCGGAGAATTTTTATTATTAATAGAAACATTTATTTTTATATTTTATAATTATTTTAGATGTACTACAATGATTGCAATTTGAGTAGAAACAAATCAATGGACAGGAGTTGTTCAAAGTGCACATGCTTACATCTTCGATCAAAAGCCCATTAACAAGAAAACATTCAAAATTTTTGGTAAAATTATGAATAATCTCCTAAATTTTAATCTTAATGTGAATATATCCTTAAATTTTTAATATTTTATCACTCTTTAAATTTTGGTAAATTGATATCATAGATAACATTTTCTTTTCAATTAAAGTTTGACATACACCTTCATAAGTTTGAAGATGTTTCTGCTGCGATCGTCCAAATTTGAAGGTTATTTGCAATTTTTCAGGAGTTATTTACTTATTTGTTAGAGTTTATAAGGTATTAAAGCAAACTTTGATATCATATAAGAGTTTGTTAACTAACAAAAAAGATACTTATTAGGCAAAATTAATTTTCAATTCTTATCAATAAAATTACAACAATATAGTGCAGTTGCAATGATAGGAACGAAAAAGTACGTGATTTCATTGATCCGATTCGTTAAATTTGAAGAATTAGAGAAATTGGGAATCAAATTAATTGTAATTCTTAATTATCCATAAAATTACAAAAAAATATGGAAGATGGGATGTTTTTAAGAAGGTTGTGCTCGACCGAACTACCAAAGACTCCGAGTACGACCACTAATGCTGTTCAGAAGGACATGTCCATGCATGCATACGAGGACAATTGATCAATTATGGAGAACACACTTGGAAAATTAGTTAAAGAATTTTGTGATAGAAAAAGATGAGAGATGATTCAGTTAGTAATAATAAATGCCACATATTATATACATATGATATATAAATATTAATAAAATATTGATATATATGATAAAAATAATTTAGAGATGGTAATTGATATGAAAACTACCTCTTCATTATTATTGGTGTCAATATTTTATTAGTATTTACACATTATATATATATATAAAACATGACATATAATATTTAATGTATCTTTTTTCGTGATGAAAGGAAAAGTGAAAGCTAAGAAAGCCAATTTTGAAACCATTTTATATTCATAAAATTAATGAAAACATATAAATGCATGTACTTACCAAGAAAAAAATCAGGTGAAATACAACTTGAAGCATCAACACATTTAGAGATTTTTTTAGTATTTAGGATCAATGATATAAAAAGAATGGAGGCATTTTATTATTCGTATCAATATTTTATTAGTATTTATACATTATGTATATATAACACATGACATGTAATATTTAATTTCGTGATGGAGGGAAAAGCAAAAGCTAAGAAAGCCAATTTTGAAACATTTTATATTCATAAAATTAATGAAAACATATAAATGCTTGTACATGCCAAGAAAAAAATCAAGTAAAATACCACGTGAAGCATCAACACATTTAGAGATTTTTTTATTATTTAGGATCAATGATATAAAAAGAATGGGGGCATAGATAAAAATATTGTACACTAAAATCAAGTTAGGTATTACATTGAGTGGTGCATTAAGTATATACTCCATTGAAATATAAATTGCACAAAAACATTTATAAAAATATTGAGTTTATATGGTATTTTCAAAATACAATATAACTATTTATACTGATATTACATTTTCAAAATGTAATATTAGTATAGTATATATGTCATATTATACGATATTAATATAAATAATTATGTCGCATTTTTAAGATAAGATATTAACTTTTGTATACCGTAGATATGTGACATTTTAAAAATATGATATTAATATAAATAATAATGTTATATCTTTAAAATATTCGGTATTTTGATAATATTTTTTATATAATTTATAATTATGTAATTTTTTTTTCTAAAATGAGTAAACAGATATTGCACCCATATATACATATACACATATATATTATTTTATAAACTTTTGGTTTGATAGAAACGGCCATTTATTGTGACATTCTTTATGCAACTCTTCTCCTTTATGACATTCCTTTTTTTTTTTTTTTTTTTTGGAAGCTTACGCCTTTTTCTTTTTTTGAATGATATTATACTTTTATATAATTAACTAATAACATTTATGCTATATTTTTAAAAATTATAAATACAAACTATTAACATGTTAGTCACGATCATTTTTAGAGTAAATTAATTGCTTTATACCAATATGTATTGCTTCATTATGACTGAAATCGTGATGTCAGCAAAAAATAATGATATTAAGGCTCAACTTGGAAGAAATTGAATGATAAGGTGCAAGTGTAACCTATAAATTCCTGGAATCAAATAAGATAAGAGAAAAATGATTCGAGTAAGACCAACAAAGAATGACAAAGATGATAAAATTACCTGTACACCCATATTCTAAGGCCACCCCTGATGAGTTTGGTGTAGATGTGCAAAACAGAAAAGGTAGACTTATCGTATTCTCGAAATATGGCCATACTGGAGAGAGGAAAGGAAAAAGCACATCAAAAACATTAAACCAAGGAATAAAATTAAAAAAAGGAAAAACCAGCCACCAATAATAATAATAATAATACGAAAATATGAATAATTTTCTAAACTTTGATAGTGATGCACATATGATTATGAACTTATAAACAATACCTTAATTTTAGTATGAATGTATTCCAAACTTATTAAAATATACTGCAAAACGTCTTAAACTTTAATGTTGACATGTCTTTTAGATAAAAAAGATAAATGTATTTTAATATGGCCAATCTATAAGAGTCTAGTGATGCAGAAATATGTTTAAGTACAAAATGTATCTACATTAAGATCAATACTTACTTGCATGCCTCCCATTTAATGGTGCCATTTCCCCTTACAGCATGAAGGGCAGATTGAACATCTGGTCGATTGAAGTAGTCTGTTGCATGAGGAAAATAGCATGGGTCATAACCGCCAGGGATTCTCATTTTCCTGTTTCCCTGTAAATTATCACAGAGTTTGAGTGAAAAAATCATGGTCGTCTTTATGTGCCACTTAAATTACGATCTCAAAAAGAAAGAAGGAAGACACGCTTTAAAAGAAAAGCAAGAGGTTTGATTTATTCATTTTTTTTTATCTTATTAGTATTTACTTAAATCTTATATTTAGTAAAAAATAAGATACTAAAAATATAGAAATATAATTCCATATATACCTCTCTTTTAAAATTAATTATCAAATTAAAATAATTATCTCTAATACATAAAATATAATTTCTTTTCAAATCTTTTCTCTTAAAATTACATCAAATTTTATTTTTCAATTCTAACACTCTAATAATCATTTTTATTGTAATTATGAAATAGAAACAAATAAAATATAAATAATATAATTTCTAAACACTAAATTTTAAACAGATACAAATTAGATACATAACAAATATAAAATAAGATATAGATCATCTAAACATGACCTAAGTATGCTTAGGTCTTTGAATAGAAAATTCCATTATGGATTCTNATCCATTGACTCGTTTTTGATTGTTTGTACTTGCTAGGAGGTCGATTAACTCAGACTCAATGAAGATATAACACATAATAATTAACTATATTTTCTAACAAACTATTGTAAGTTGCGAAGTTCGATACATCCATTAATGGCGTAGATTGCAATTCAGAGGAAGCACATGAATAAGGACAAAAAGTGTTAATATTAATTCCTTCTCTCTAAGAAGTCAAGCATTACTATCCAAAGGGTATGGAATCATGCAGGCTGGGAGAACAATCTGTGCTTTCTCCATTTGAAATTTCCTTTTTACTTCGCTAAAGAGACAATCGAAAGGATAAAAAAAAAAGATGCATTCTCACTTCGAACTCAGTGAAAAAAAAAGAAGATATAATTATATTAATACGACATGTAAATCAATTAATAATATATAAATATTAATAAAATTATGATATATATTAGTAAAAAAACATACATTTTAAAATAATATCAATTTATTTTTATATATTAAAAATTATATTAATATTTATATGATATTTATTAATTTATATAATATATTAATACTATTGAACCTTTTAAGTAAAGCTATTCCACCATTGCATTATAGTTGTTTGGTAAGCACGTGCAAAACTCAAGGATTTATAGGCCTCTATTATATTCTCAAATCTTCTTCATTATGCCTTAGATGTTGTAAGGCATGTCTTAAGCATAAATAAGGTATGAAGGCCAACAAGTAAAATGCCAACTCAATTACATGCAAATGCTATATACATATACATGTATGTGTGTATATATGTATTTGTTTAATCTACTGCCTTTTATAAAACTACATCCCATGCTACGATGCATCTTATCAATTGCTTTGTTTTAAATATCTTAACCTATTAATAGCCACTAACAATGACTAACGGCATGTAAATTGTACAATTTGTAACTTCATGCTCCGAAGAGCAAGCAAAGAAGGGCTACTTATACGATGAAGAAAAGTTAGGTAGTATTTGGTTGTGTAATTTCTGTAGTATTGAATTAGACAAAAAATTTTGTTTTATATTTAGTTTGTAATTTTGCTTGATAATTGGATAAAAATTAGCTTAATAAACTAGACAAAAAGCTCAAATTTTATCCTATTTGTACAATAGTACAATAATAAAATTCACTAAATAAGAAAATAAAAATATTTTATATTTTTAAAAATATCCTTCCATATTATAAAATTGAGTTAATTAATATTATTTTTATTAAATGTTATAAAAAAATTTATTTTATAATATAAATAATTAATTTCTTAATATAAATTTTGTGTTATGTATTGTGCAAACCAAATATGATACAGTAAACTTATACTGTCCAATCCTTCTTATATTTGTAATATTAAGTCTTTACAATTAAACGCTACTAATCTGAGCTAAAAACAAATACCTAACCTAGCTTATCCAATTTGGGAAAATATTAAAAAAAAAAAAAAAAAAACAAAGGAAATAACTATGCTATCCAATTTTTGTTCCTTGGAATATAACTAAAGTATTTCTCAAGGGCACTCTAGTGCAATTCTTAAGAACCTGAAAGATTATTGAAGAATGCTAAATTAAGCTAATCTCATAACTCACGCAGGTTTAGAGTAAAAATATAGAGAGAGATATTCTGGGATAATGCTTTTATTATTTAAATGAATGGCTTATCAGTTAAGGAAAATCCCCTTCTTGTATAAGTGTCACTCTCAATTAAATGGCAGAGATTTGTCTAATTTAATGGTTACAAACGATTACCACCTCTCATAATCATCAATACATTTATCTAGCCTCACCTATTACTCCAATTAATATACATCAAATCCTAATGATAAATCTTAGTAGAAACCTCAATCTTGAACCAAAATTAACTATGTTGTTATGGTTGGCTACTTGGTAGGTTGTATATTAGGGCTCTAGATAAGTTGTCCATGGATTTCTCTCCCACCAAATCTAATGGCACTCTCATTGAATCTTCAACCTTAGACTATCAATTGTTCTCCATTCCTCTTTACTTGATTCAAGTTTCTAATACACACGATTTATTGTATTGATTCAATGATATTTCCTTACAATTTTTTAACTCTATTTAGTAGAGTGTGGTGTTTCTAAAGTTTCCCTTATTGAAGGCAATCCATGAGTAAATTCTTCTCTCTTTTTCCCTTAAATGACACTAAGTTGCCTTATTCTTTTATGTGATGATGGACTTTATAGCTTATCCCGTCTACGATCCTTCATTTGGTCAAGGAATCATTTTGGCAATCCCATCCAAATTATATAATAATTACAAACCCAAAGTCATGGATGGGAACAACCTTTATCATTTCCTACCTTTGCCATCTACTAGTGCTAAAATCTACGTTTCTAGTAATTCTTAACGTCGGGAATTTTAGAGTTTACAATCTTAAGCTAGGATCTATACTCTTTGCTCTTAACCAAAGTTTATCAAAAGCCTCCTTAGAAATAAATAAATACAAGGTTCTCTTATCTATCATTACATTTATCTTCCTTCTGCCCACCTTAAATTCAACATGAATTAAGCTTTCCATTTCTCAATTTCTTAGGACTTTATGGCATAAATGAGTAATAATTTGCCAATTCAATATCCTTGCCCTTATCTAATTAACATATGCCATTGGAGTTTTTAAATACTTTTTCTTTGGGCACTTGTAAGTATAGTATGGTCAACATGGAAGTAACACTATAACCTTCAAGTCTTTTTCCTTTCAATCAACTTTTCACTCATCTTTCCTTCCTCTTTGACAAACGTGGAGATCTATTACTCTCAATCTCATCCCCTTGTTGCTCTTCTCTATTAGTAGAATACCTTACATCCCACAAACCCTTGGATAATAGTAATAGCCTTAGAGATTTTTTTTTTACTCCCCGTTACTCTACTCCAATCTAGCCAAGCATCCTAATTCGTTTAGAATCATGAAAAGAGTATCATCTAAGATAAGGTCTAGTATCTCTAACATGCTTCACATCTCTCCTCAATGTAAGATAACAAACTTCAAACTTAGCCTTCTTTTAGCATTTTTGATAGAGAATTAGTCCTTGAACTCTCGCACAAACTTTGCTATGAAGTAATAAAGTTTGCCCTTCTCTTCTTATCGTAATTGAACCTCTCAAGTATAAGGTTGCAAATCTTATTTTCCTTACATCATCAACAAGCTTGATAACCCTAAAATTTTGTTTAACCCTTACAAGAAATTGTCTTCTTTAATTATTGGTTGAGTTTCATTAAAGTACTTTGCTTGGGTACACCCACCCTAAGATTAGATGAATGTTCACTCCATTACTACCCTATAGATTGCTAATTAGGCCTAGACATCCACAATTTCCTTCCTTAAGGCCATAGTGGTAGCATCAATTCTTCCTTTATGGGTCTTTGTCTAGCTTTCAAAGCACTTATCTTAGCCTCCAACTCTTTTATCTTCCCTTTGAGAGTACTGTCACCTTCTATTAGTTTTTTTCTTTCCTTGCAGTTTAAAGTCCTTAGAACTTTCTTATGAAGACTCTTCTCGATTTCCTTAATATAAGCCTATGATTGTTCAAACCCTTTCTTCATGTTGAAGATATATAACTTTACCTTTTCAAGCCTAAAATCAAGAGCCATTAATAGATCCATTAACTATGCATGTTGCTTAGAATGGGGTAATCTTCCGATACTATTCCTGTAATAGGATTTTCTTTGGTCGAGTTATTATACGAAAGTGCTAGTTTCAGACAATCCACTTTGACTCATTTTTATAGTTTACACAATTTTGTCTTACTTCTTTTTACAGTCGATTCATGTTAGTACATTTCCTAGTGATACATAAATAAGGTATTTTTGGTCTTTTATAGTGAACATAGATCAAAAGATATTTATAATCAATCATTTATCACTCGAGGATGAATAATAATATTTCATTGCTACAAATATGGATTATTGAAAAGAACAAGACACGCATTTGGATATTTTCCTTCAACTAGCAACTATACACTATAGTATTCTTTATCTGAATTTGATACGAATAGTTAAAGTGAAATCTCTAAAGAGAAAATGGATTGCGAGATCATCATTTACATCTAGAGAGTCGTATGCCTTAAAAGAAGCTTGTACAATTTGGGAAGGGGTTTTAGTTGATAAAAAGTAAAAATCTACTTAATAGTGGGTTTACTCTTCAATGCTTGAGCATCATTTTCCACGCGTAAAGGAATCTTCATATTCTTTTTAGTTTTTACAATGTCTTTTTAATACCACCTGTCATGAAACTAATTCTCAAGGGTACTGTCATGTAGTACTTAGGTACCCTAAAGACCACTAGAGGATGCTAATTCAGCCTACTTATACCACCATTTTTAGTCATTATAAAGGTCATCACACATCTATGCTTATACAATTTTAGAAAAATATCAATTTGATATTTAGAAAACAACTAGCTAGTGGACTAATCGTATGAGTATAGTATAGCAGTAAATATAAGGTTAAGTCCTAAAGGAGCTTTTACATAAGCAATTGGAAATTGATTGTCAGTAAAAAATGCAATGAAAGTGTTAAACACTAAACCAACACCTTAGCAACACTAGGTGAATTTGAAGTTCATGAGATACAAGTTTCAATCTCAAGGTTGTAAATACATTATTCTTTGGCTCATTGATATATATACTAAGACTGACTAGTTAGGCTTTAATTAAACTCACTAGAGTTAACTTCCCTCTCGAGATGGCTAAAATTTTAAACCTATCATAAGCATTCCTTCATAGTAGTTTATTGTCAATTATCCGATATATTAGTTTAGTTAAATGTGTGATTTACTCAAGGTTGTCAAACTCGCGATTCTACTTAGAATCGTTCAAGGGTTTGTAAAATCGAAACGTAAAAACTTAAGTTTCTACAACTTATGTAAAATAGTTTTAAAAAATTATAAATATACTTATAGTAATTATTTAAAACTTGAAATACATAATGAAAATAAAAAAATGAAGAAATTAATTTTTTTTCATAAAAATTCTTAATATATAATCTAACATGTACGGAAGAAGAACAAATAGAGCTGAAACTAAACCTTTTCCTATTTTTTTTTAAAAAAGTTATAAATTAAAAAGAACCAAATATTTTAACTCATTTTAAGTTATTTATGGTATAAAATAAAGTATATAGTTTTTTTTTTGTAAACTTTATTATTGGGGCTAAAACTTGGATAAAAACTATGAACATAAAATAAGAGATTGAGAGAGAAAAAAGGAGGTAAAAAATTTGAATAGGATATAATAAATGTTGTAATATCTTAATAGTTAATGGCTTGTAAAAGGCTAGTTGTATTTTTTTTCTTTAATTTTTTAGTCTATTCAATTTAAATATGTAGAATTAGTAAACTCAATTAAAAACGTAAGTTTCTATCAAGTTTATATGTAAATTTGGTTAAAAATGTAAGTTTTTATACAAAAAAATATTCTACACCCGAGTTAATTCAAAAAAGTCACTTAAAATCGTAAACTCGTAGAATCGCATGAGTAAAATCATGATTTTAACAACTACAAATTTACCCATTTGCCATGACGTAAATCACAACTTCAATTGTATTATAGAGTGACTTATATAGTTCATCCACATGTTCCCATCACAATTTATCAAAATTCCATTTCAAGTTTATTTAAACCCTTGAATCCCTTCTAAGTATATTAAGTTTTAGTTGACACAACAATTGGTGATCAAGTAAAATTCATATGAACAACGAACAAGAATAGCTAAACCTTCACATACTCAAAACCTATTATTGAATTATGTCAACACAGCCCCATCATCTACAATTAACAAACTCAAGGATATAACAAAGAAAACAATTAAGATAAATTTTCAAAGAAAACACTTAGCAAGAGAAAAACTCTTCATTCCATTTTTAATTTTCATCTTCCCACTGATTTAATTAGTGTATCTTGATGCTTTGAATAAGGTGTGGAGGGTTTAGATTTTTACTAAAAGATGTAACATATCTAAGTTTTGAAAAATGTAGAATTAATGCATATAAGTGTCCTACACACTATTAGACCCCAATGTGTAGAAGCTAATCAAAGCATACATGTTAGGAGAATTACAATGGAGGAGATAAACGTTTAGGGGTTAGCCTAAATAGGGGATCGATGTTTTAAAAAATTCAAATAAGAGATTAATGTTTCATAAAGTAGTTTAAATAAGGAATAAATGTTTCAAAAAGTTCAACGTTCATCCTTTATTTGAACTACTTTATGAAATGTTAATTTTTTATTTGAACTTTTTAAAACGTTAATCCCTTATTTGGACTAACCCCCAAATGTTTATCTCCTCCGTTATAATTTTCCCTATACATGTCATTTAAACTACAATGAAGGTCTTATCTACTAGCTATATAAGGGGATGGGGGTGTTTTCATTTAACACTTGAGCTCCTTGATCTCTTGAAATGGCCTATCAGCTAAATGAGAGGATGGAGGCTTGCTAATAAGAGATGGCATGTTTGAATAGTGAGTCTCTATTGTCTGTAGGGGAGGACAATGCTATTAACCTCTAAATCATAAATTACCACCCAAAAGGGAGAGTACGGTGTATGAACACACCCCTTATACCTTATGAACAATAATGCTTAGTGTAATTTTTAGGTCTATGTTCACACTTCCATTGCATTGATCCTTAACTTGCCTAATTGACCACTTTTGCATTGCTTTCTCCTTGAATGATGATAAATTGTAGAATTTAGATAGGATGAATGTGTAAAAATACTCATTTATTCCCATCTCCAACATAAGCTCTTACCTATCCTCAAGTTAAATGCCAATATGAAAACTAATTTTCTCCATTTGAGGACAAACACTCTACCACCAATTACAACACTTAATATACGCTCCAAAGCACCAAATATTCACAAGAAGCTTAATGATGAATTTATTCCATTAGTTGTGTTCCCCTTATTTCAAAATCAAGATCAAGTGATTTATCTTGCATACATAGTTATTTGACCAACGAATATTTACAACAAAACTAAATAAATAATCAATGCTCAATATCACGAGAATAAAAACTTTATGACTCAATCAAGTATAACATCAATCAATCAAGAAAAAGATTCTTACACTTTGTGTATTAGGTGGGCACGTGTACACATTCAATTTATCTCATAAGTAAAATATAGGTAAGCAAAAAGTTTAAAAATTTGCTATAAGAAACAAAAGACCAAGATTAACTATGCCTTTGAGACATTTGAGCAAGTGCATGGTGTCATGGGATAAGAGGTTCAACCCTCATAGGGTGCCTATATAATGTTCAACCATTCTCTCTCTTCTCATATTTGGTAGTATTTTAAATGATGAGGCAGCCTTTCTTCCTTTTTACCTGGGACTATTCCAAGCTAATCCCTCTCAAGGAGTGTCCTCTAGTATTGCTACAGGCCCTAATATGTTTTAGGAGGCTCAAGTTCACAATTAGTTTAGGTTTACCATGGCTATCATTAGGAAAACAGTATCAACTCCCAAACAATTTGCTTATAGGAGGCTAAATTCTCATTCAAGAATACTCCACCCTAAAAACAAACTATTCACTTATGCCACTTACCATATAATACGCTTGAGTTAAATACTCTTACTTGCTCTCAAACTCTCTGATCATGATATTCTCCCCTACTTGAATTCATTATGCCCTTGTCATGAGGCTAAATTATTACTACTATCTAAACTAAAAATTTGTTGATCTTCCTCCACCAATTGTTAGACTCCACCCAAGATCATCTCCACCAGGACAACAAGTCTCTATAGGCTTCCTCTCATCCTTACCCATCTCTTCATTCTTTGAGATAATCTCTTATTGAGTTACTAAAGGTAAGGTGGTATACTCAAGTACATTCATAAAAGATTTGGGTAGATCTTGCTACAAGCTAAGTTGTGGCACAATTGCTCTCTATAGTGATGTCTTCCCTCTGGTAGCCTCTCATTTGAGCTTAATCCATATGAAATGGGGCTCGCAACATAGTTACCCCTCTTGCAATGATGTCCTTCTCTAATGGTCATTCTTTTAAGCTTAACCCACACAAGTCTTTTCATGTTAAAAACTCCCTACTCATTAAACATATTAGGTAGCATTTAGGTGGCTTGATGAAAACTAGAGCGTTAGGCACTAATACCACTTTTCACTAGACGAGAGATTCGACTTCTACAAAGTGCTCACATGGTGCTCAACCATCTTCTCTTCTCATATCTGCTAGTATTCTAGAGAGATAAAGCTAGTACGAATACTTAACTTTTATTTTTTTTTTTCATTTTAATATCTAAACTTTAAACTTATTCATTTTAATACTCTAACTTTTTAAATGAGAAAAATTGGTATTTTTATTATAATGGTCGTTATTATAAAACGATAGAATAAAAATATAGGTACATCAGCTTTTATTTTAATACTCAAACTTTATTTCATTTTGGTACTTCAATTTTTTAAAGTGAAATATATAAATATTCTTTATAATAGTCGTTATAACAAAGATATTAATTTGTTTTATTTAAAATGTTGCGGTACTAAAATGAACAAGTTTAAAGTTTAGATACTAAAATGAAAAAAAAAAATATAAAAGTTTGGGTACTTTTAATAGTTTTATCCTTATTTTAGATGGCAAGCCAACTTTTCCCTTCTTGTTTGCTCAAGACTATTCCAAGCTTGTTCTTCTCAAGAAGTGTCCTCTAGTAATATCATAGGCCTCCATATGTTTTGAGAGACTCAATTTCACAACTGATTTTAACCTGTCATGGCCATCCTAAAAAGAGAGGCATAGCCCTCGACCAGTTTGCTTACATGAGGCCAAACTTGCCTTTAGAGAATACCCCACTCTATAAATAAATCGCCTACTAATGCAAATTTCCATGCAATATGCCTGAGTTGAACACCCACCTCACCCTCAAACTTTTAAACCGTGACACATGGCAGCTTAAAGATGAGGAACTCAAGGTCGAGATACAAACTATCTTAACTTGTTAACTGTAATTAATATATTAAGTCTAGAAAGAGTAAGATAAAGTAACCTTCTAATATTTCAACGAAACAACTAAAGATCATCCATTATAACCCTTGTTGTTTGATCGTAGATAAGTCCAATAAGTAAAGGCAAAGGACTTAGCTTAAAAGTAGTAAGCCTACAATTTGACAAAATGTCAAGAATAAATTTTTTTCTGGTTCATAAGAAAACCAAATTCTATTCTACAAAGTTTAAGACCAAGAAAAATCTAGCTTATCCTAAGTATTTGACTGTAAAATTTTCATTTAAAGCATCCTTCATCAATGCTATTAAATCATCATTAGTGTTAGTAATGAGCATATTACCTACATAAAGAAGAATCATAAGAAAACCATTACTATTAAATATAGTAAATAATGAATGATTGGGTACAAAACCTTCTTAAATGAGACAATATGATATCTCTTTATTACTTTGCTTAGATGCTTGTCAAGGCCATAAAGAGAACGTTTGACCTTATAAACTCGATGAGTACCTACATTACTATAATTACGTGGAGGCAACTAATAGATCTCTTCATCTAAATATCCATAAAGGAAAGTATTGTTTATATTAATCTAATGTAAAGGCCATTCATTAGCTACAACAATGGTAAAAGGAATATGAATTGTTCTAAGCTTAACTATTAAGGAGAAAGTATCGTGATAACCAATGCCTTCAATTTAGGTGTACGTTTAGCTATAAGTTTAGCCTTAAACCTCTATATGGAGCCATTAGGCCTATATTTTATCTTGCACACCTATTTAAAACCGATTGGTTTCTTATTAAGTGGTAAATCAATAATATCCCAAGTGTCATTAAGCTTAAAGGCTTCAATTTCTTTTTGCATAGCTATTACTCAATCTTTATGTTTTGATGCTTATGAATAAGAAAAAGGCTTTTGGATTTTGAGAACATTAACCAAAAAGCAGTGTAAATAGATGAAAAATTGGAAAAAGTTTGTGATGAGAAGATAAAATACATAGATTCTACGATCTAGTGTGTACGAGCAAAGGATTGAATAGAATGGATATAGTCATGAAGCTAAGTTTATCTATATTTTTTAGTATATTTTCGAGCATAGGGAGAAGAAGAAGGAGGTGGCAAATTATAAGAATCAAAAGGTGTTGATAATAGTGAGCGAGAATCAATATAAAAACAAATGAAGAATGAAACGATGAATCTAAATCAAGGAGACAAGACAGCTATAATGAAAGACATGGAGAAACATCATTAGAAGCAAAAGATGGAAATGAATGAAAAATGGGACTCTCTTTATTAGATAATGAAAAAGAATGATGTTTAGAAGAAAAAATATACTCATAGAAGAAAACACCACTTCTTTTTGGATTAAATTTATCTTTAGATGGAGAATTGTTGACAACAAACATAAACAATTCATTATTTTCAAATAATCATAAATGATACCTTCCTAAATAATACTTTATGAGGAGATCATCATGATAATTTGAACATAGGCATCAAATTAATTAGATAAGTAGCAGAAAGTATAAATTCTCCCTGTAAGTATTTAGGAAGAAAAGCATAAATTCTTAATACTTTACTTATGTTAAAAATGTGCCTATCGTTTCTCTCAACCCTACCATTTTGTTATGGGCTACAAACCATAGGTTTTTGGTAAATAATACGTAATTTATGAAACAAAGAATGCATTTGAAAAAAATATTTTGTCTAATTGTCTGATTTAATGAGTTTAGATAAAGTATAAAATTAATTTTTTTAATGCATTTTAAAAAGTCATCAAGAATATGAATAGCTTGGGGTTTTTTATTAAGTAAATATATCAAAGTGCAAGATGAAAAGCCATCAAGAATAGCAAGAAAGGATTTTACACCAAAAATGAAAAGAATGGAATAAGAATACCAAATATCAATATGTAATAAATGTAACAAAGATGATGCTTAATAACAACTTCTTTTGACAGGAATTTTATAAAGTTTTACTTATTAACAAGTTTTACAAATAAGATTGGTAACATTTAATTGCTTACAAATATTTAAATGATGCAACTTAAACAGTGAGGAATGCCTTAAGTGACTAGGTAACAAATGTAATAAATCTAGTTTATTACAAAAAGAATTAAAAATAGAAGAATTATATGGTGGTTTATCTACCATTGAATCAAGACTTAATTGCTTGTGACCTCAAGATGTATAGTTCATTACATGTTTTCATAGAAGTAATAATATAACTACTTTTTAGGTTCTAGAAAAGAAACAAAGATGAATTAATTTGTGTAAGTTAATGCTTTATTAGCAAACAACAAATTATAAATATAGTATATAAAGGACATTAGTAAATATAAAAAGAAGAGTTTATATCCGTACCAACAAGTTGAATAATTTTAATACTATCATCTAATAGTTTAATGGAAATGGGCTAATTTAAGGTTTTTTTTATCAATAAGCAAAGAATAAAATACGATAATATGGTTAATGACCCCTAAATTAATAATAAAAAAACTATAATTATTATTCGAAGTATTAAAACAAAAGATTGAGTTATGTTACTAACAAAATAGTCAAGATACATGGCTAAGGTTTCTTGAATCTACTTTACATGCATCATCTTCATCATTTCATTACACAAAGCTTGTAAATAATCTAGATCCACTTTTCTTTCAATACTTATATTTGCTAAAGAAGAATTTGCTATCTAATTAGCACGATCAAAAGAAATTACATGTAATGGAGTTGAGACATTACGATCAACTCTTTCACCGATATAATTGGAAATTGATTTATTCAATATTTTTCACCCTTCCTTCCTTTGTATCACTCTCGATACCCTACTAATTGGAATTAACTCCCTATAGCATGTCCTTTCATCCTGCAGTATTTACAAATGATTATTGTACCAACTTTTCCTATGCTTTTCTCACTAAAATTCCTTTTACTCGTACTATTTTCATTTAGATTCAACTAAAAAGATCCCTTGTCAAGATTGGAAACACTTGATGAAGTAATTTGTCTTTACTTTCTCACCAGTTGTATCAAATAATTTACTTTATTGATACTTGGTAGAGGCTTCATTGAAAGTATTTGATTCCTAACAATTTTGTATTGCTCATCTAATCTTATAAGGAATTGAATCAACCTAGTTTCCAACTTAAACTCCAAAACTATTTTTTGTATTTTACAAGTACAATACTCTTAGTTTCCTATAAGTATAAGTAAGATAAGAGTACAAAGCCTATAACTTATTTTAATATCACTGCAATTTATTATAATATATACTTACGGATTGATTCATTTGTATAAGGTTATTAATCTTATATTACAATTTAAAGATTAGGGATCCATTACTCTATCCTTATTGTTCCAGTATTTTTTTCCATAAATCCAAGACCGAATGAGACTAAAGAAAACTTTATGATATCTAACTCTTCAGAGTTAAGGGTCTAACATCAAACCATGTAGTCATTCCTTTCCCATATAACTAAATCAGGCAAATCTTGATTAGATTTGAGAATAGATCCATCAATAAATTTTAATTTCAATTTCATTTAGCACCTAACCCCATCTTGATTAATCTGCTCCATGTCTCCATTAAAAATGAAGTTTCCTATTAGCATAATAGGACTATTTAACTCTAATCGATATACAGGATTAATCACATTCGAATTTAATTGCAAATTTCGATTTTGAATATTTTGCAAAGCCATTGTTGATGTTAACAACTAGCAATAGATTGTGAAAGTTAAAGTGTAAAGAAAGAAAAAGATGAATGGATCTTATCAGTATACTTTAATATCATGTGAAAACTCCATAATAAAAAATTCAAGATTCTTAACAGTTGAAGATGAAACAATTAAAGATAAAAAATAGAAGAGAGAATGAACTATTTTTTTCTACTATATCCACAATTCTATTTATATTACTCTATTAACTTTAATTAACAAAAACTAATTTTATGCATCTAAGACTAATAAGCCTACATGAACTAATGAGATAAATACACATGGAAAATAAAAAGATATTTACATCATTTACACGTTCCTATAGATATGAAGAAATTGCTTTTTTAGTTATTAATTTTTACCGAAGTAGTTCAATTTTCTTCTCCATGTTTGCTCTCAAAAAGCACCAATTGCTCCAAAAAAAAAAAAAAATCAAGAAAAGAAATTGTCTAACATTAACATAAAAAATATAATAATCTATCAATAAGAATAGCTTTTTAGTTTTTGCGTCATTTTTTAGAAGCTTAAATATTTCGTTTCATTTGTTTTATCTATATTATCTATCATTGATATCTCTACCTCTTTTATATTATTAAGGAAATATCTCCCATCATGGTATATCATATAGTATTTGCAAAAGAAAATATAATATTTAACAGACAAATTGTACCTTCCATGAGATGTTCTTTCTATCTTTATCTATTGTTAAAACACCATTATTTAGACATTCAACTCATTTTCCATATTCTAAGTGTGATGACTTATAAACATGCTCAATTAATGTGTACATTTTTATGGTTTAATGTTTGAAATCAAATTTCTTTTCCCTATCTGTATTGCATATGTAATTATCTAAACTCATATTATCTTCTTTTAAGTTTATAATGGAAATAAATGAAAGATTAATTTCCTTATTGTTTAGAAAATGAATCAGTTCAAGAAGATCTTATTAGAGAAGTCATTATCAAATCCAACTACATATTGTGTTTTCAAAATAATGATAACAAGTGTGCAATTTTTCTTATTGATTGATAGTAGGGTTTATATTTTCATGGCTTAGTGTCTTAGGTGTATTGCATATGTAGTTATCTAAACTCACATTATCCTCTTTTATATCTATAATGAAAACAAATGAAAGATCAATTTCCTTATTGTTTACAAAATGAATCACTTCAAGAAGATTTTATTAGATAAGTTGTTATCAAATCCAGTAACAAACTATGTTTGCAAAATAATAGTTAACTAGTATGCAATTTTTATTATTGATTGATAGTTTGGTTTTTTAAAATCCAGATAACTATGGCATTCTTTTGTTGTGGATTAAAAATATTTGCAAGAAATATTTATTCATTTGCTAAAATCAACTTATTTTTACTTAAAGGAATATTAAGGATACATTGATGGCAGTTCGGGATAGTTTTCATAAAGCCGAAATCTACCCCTATAAAGTTTAATGTTTCTCAAAACTTTATAAGGTTTTTACTCTTATTAACAAAACGTACCACAATAGGATTTTGAGTTTTCTAGAACTTTATAGGATTTTTCTTTCTATTAATAAAATCTAGCCTTAAAGTTATTATGGACCTGATGCTTGAACCACCTTACCCTTATTACACAGATATTTTATTTTATTTTTTATTTTTCAAGCTACTATTAGTATATTCTTAAAGGATTTTTGTGAACAAATATATAACACACTTGTTAATCTCCTATATAAAGAAAAATAAAATAAAATTAATGAAATAATTTATTACTTCTTACCAGGTTAAGCTTTCCATCAAGTTTTGTTTTTCTGTAGTTTTAAAACTTAACCCTAAATTCTATAAGGTTTTTAATCATGTCCCAAAATCGGATAAAAACCCCATATCAAGTTGAGTAGGTTGATACTCTATAATAATCTATTCAGTCGCATTGCTAAGGAACATCTCTATCATATATTTGATTTATCTATTTCATGTGTTTAAGAAAATCGTATTTATACTTTTTAACAATAAATACCGTATATAATTGAGTCATATAATTACCATATATTTTTATTTAACAACTTAAAACAATCAATACTGCATATGATTAAGTCATCTAATTGTCATTTATAATATTTAAGTCGATATTTAAAAAACATACATTAAAACTTTTACTTTTACCCATCTTTGAAAATTGTACCGATACTTTTAAAATCATTCGTCGTTAGTGCATGTAGAGTACATCCCACTTGAAAAATCCTCCAACCCCACTAACTCCGACCGTATTGCAAGTTACATAGATTAAGTCTCATTACCATGTTCTGCCTGTTGCCTTTCATTATCCAACTTTTCGAAATTTCGCAATAGCTATTTTCACAATTCAACCCATAAATACTATGTTGCTTTAAAAGATACGAAACGAAAGAAAACCACTTTATCATCCATTCACTATTCACAATTTTTCTCCCAGTAATTTTAAATTTCAAAGGACAATGTCCATATACTTCTTATGGTACATTTTTTTAACATGTAATTTCTATCCACTTTTCATGGAATTTTTTTTTATGTGTATTTTCCTTCTACTTTTTGTTGTATTTTTCTTGCAAGTTTCCTTTGAGATAATTGGATTTAGAATATCACTTTTTTCATAGGTGATTTTCTCTTTATTTTCCATCTTTAGTTTTTGACTGAAATTTTTAAGTTTTTATGTTATCCGTGATGTTTTATGTTATGTTCTATATTTAAATAATTGTCAACGTTTCAATTTTTTGTTGAACACTATAGGTTCATATGTTGTAATATCTGAAGGATTGAATGTTCATTTCTATTTTTTGTTGCGGCAACTTGTTGAAGTCGCAATGCATCATTTTCTCGACCTCTCCCACTTCCAATATTGTTGGTATTGATTTTGTTATTGTTTTGCTATTAATTGTTCATTTTTTTTCCTTTGTTTTTGCGAAGACATCAATGTAGTCATACAAGTGTAGCATGTTGAAACGTTGCTTTATTTTACAATGTTGTCTAACTTTTTCATAATATTTTCTATTGTGAGAAAAAAAGAAAAAAGAGAAATTTATTTAACTTATTTTACGCGGTTAGATTCTACTTCTTCCTTCATTCTTTTTTTCTCTTTCTTTCTTCATCTTTTGGTGTACGTGCACTCTTTTTTCCTTCTATAGGTATTACGATTTAATTAGGAGGCATCGGTAAGCAATCTAGGCGATAGTAAATTTATAGCAGTTCATATTACGTCATAAAACATTTGTATATACTTATTTTTCTTTTTTTTTTTTAGAAAAAGAAATTATTTGAAAATTTACGCAATGGAAGGAGATAAAACTACACAACTACCCTTTTACATTGACAATTTGGTTTGGGACCACCGACTTAAGAAATAAAAAAAAATCATTTTTTTGAATTTTGATCCATTTAGACTAATTCATTTTAGGAAAATGATAAAATTGATAGATAAAACCAAATGCTATATTTGTTAGGAAAAAAAAAAGGAAACAATAATACCTAAAGCAAAAATGGAATGATATGTATGAGAAAAATAAGGAAATTTGAAGCAGAAATGAAATATATACAATAAGTTCGCAATAGAAACTTTTTGGAATGGAAATATTGGGTCTTTTATTTATTTTTAATTTTGATGTAGTTTACTTTGTATAATTTTGATGTGAGGTGTATATTTTCATCCTTAGAAAGGTATAAAGTTGAGTGTTGTAGATTTGATTTTAGTTTCATTTTGTAGATGGTGAATTTTATTGCCCAAAGTTGTGTTCTTCCAATGTTTTGATACAAATTTTGGATCTTTTTAATTTCATTTAAACTATTATGAAGTTTTTTTTTTTAATTAAATTTCTTCTTTTTACTAAAGTTTAACTACAATGTTTATTTTTTCTTGACTTCAGTTCCATCGTTGGCGTTTATTGCATTTAATTGATTTATTTATAACATGCGATGCTTTGTGAATTATGTACATAAGGTTCGTTGCTCAAAATTTGATTTTTCTTTTTTTTTTTTTCCTTGAAATCATGAGCTTTTGTTACATTGAAGTTTATTTGATCCCTTTTAACTTCTAAAGGTATTGTTATTTTCTCAATGTATGTCTTTTTTTTTTTTTCTTTTTAAAGAATCTCTCTCTTCATGAGCCTTTTCCTTGGAGATCGTCTCTACGTTCTCCGATGTCATTTTCAAGTCTATTATAACCAGATAAAGCTAAGTAGTTTCTATGCTTATTATGTTTATGTTTTGTCAAACTGTGTTTCACATAGTGTGCCTTCTTGCTTCATTTCATAAAAAAAAATATATATATATATTTTAATCACTCTTTCTATCTATCTATCTATATTTCAAGTTCTAGGCCGGTACTATTCCTTTCCATTTGATCTTTTTGTCTACTCTTCCTCCGTTGTCATTATGTTCCTTTTGATTAATAATCTATTTCATTTGCATTTCCTAATTTGCTAGATCATTCTTTCAATTTTTTTAGGGTTTCTTTCTGCTATTGGCCTTTCAACTTCAAGAATGGTATAATCAACTGGTGCCACGAATGGATTGGATTTGAAACTAGATTTAAAGGACCTAGAAACCGGATCGAACTCTACCGTTATTTAAGTATTGTCAGAAGTTGTCCTTCGGCGAAGTGCCGTAATGAATATCCTAAATAGGGGCATGGGATGGATTGTGATCGGTGAAGATATCTCATTTACATGAGAACAATTGATACGATTACTGCTTCCAAAATCATGGAGTTGGAGACTTGGTTAGTGCTTGGGAAACCAATTATCTTTTGTAGATGGGATTTGAATGGGAGAATTGAAGAATTACAATTTGATCACATTATTTTCTGGGTGGCAAATACATTGGTTTGTCTCTTCATGTGTTGACAACACAAAATGTGGCCATCCTTGGCGCAAAGGCAGGGATAGTGCTCGAAGTGGAGGATGTGACGTAGATAAAGAGGGACTTCCTGTGTGCAAGAGTTACTACGAATGAGGACAAAACAATTGAGAGTGGCCTCTGGTTAGAAAAGAACGAAGTCGAGAAGCATTAGATATCGTTTAGATATGAAAGGTTGTCTGACGTATGTTTTGCATGTAGAGGAGAAATGTAGTAGTAAGGCAGACCTAACTTTTGTTCATCGTCGGTTGAATTAATCCATCAAAGTTAGAACCATGGTGAATTTTGGAGATAGACAACAGGTGGTTGTTGTAGCTGTGAAAGAGAAATTGCCATCCTATTCGAGTTGGCAGTTACTTGGTATTTCCACTGAGATGAGGCCACGAAAGCAACACGTGGATAAAGGGAAGAGTATTGAAACTGTAGTGGATGATGTGTCTAGTCCTGGAATAATTTTAAATAAATGTCAATGTATGTCTTAGGTTGCTACTACAGAACATGTCACGAACTTCCAAATTGCATAATCGAATACTCATCATGCTGTCAATGTGGACCCTAATTTTTCCAACACCCAACTTCTTCCAATAGCCCAAGCCCATACCATCATTACCCTACCAAGCCTATCACCCATTTCTTGGCAGAAACTGATCTAACCCTATATCTAAGAGACCCTCACTCTATGATTCATCCTAACCTAGAGAAAAATTTCCCCTCCTACAAACCAACTTTGTCTATTATCAAAATCCTAACAGATACTAAGTTCCCCTTGGCTTCCTAAATCCATTACAGAGTCCTTCTATGACACTGTCTCCTTCATAATTTGATGCAACTCATAGTCCCTTAACTCTAACAATTTCACCTTTGAAACAAGCTTTACAAACCCTATCTCTCAAATGCCCCAAACTTGTTTTGAAAGAGGAAGAGGAGAAACATTTATGGTTGAAGAACAAGACTAAGGTTATGAAGAGAGTTGGGATTGGGAAAAGTAGTATGATTTCAAAAAGAGGTACAAATGTACCTCCGTGACGACAAAGAGAAGTTATGTGCAAGTTAAACTTGAGTTTGAAGTGGATTTGGTTGAAGTCAATGTTGTTCAGTCTAATACTAATTGTCTAATAGGTTTTCGTGACTGTCCTTCAACAGCCATGCAAATGCCATGATTGTCCTTAGTTGGAATTGTCAAGGTCTGGAATAGTCTTCAATAAAAAATGAGCTTCATCTTCTAATCTTAAAAGTTAAGCCCAACTGGTTTTCTTAATGGAAACTAGAAACAAAGAGGCTCAGATTGATCAACTCATAAGAAAACTCAAATTTATTCACAAATGCTATGTGGATCTAGTAAGATTGTCAGGAGGATTAACACTATGGTAGAAAGATGGAATTTCTATGCTTGCTTTGACTGCTAATCGGAACATTATTGATACAAAACTCATTGAATGTGATAGTGGTGAGGCTATTAGGATCACTTTTTGTTATGCATGTCTAGATTTTCCAAGGTGATCTACTACTACAAGATAGATTCCGCATAATGTCTCAGACCATTACGTTGCTGCTTGATTGACTCACTGACATGAGTGTGAACCAATAAGTGTATCAAGTCACAGAAGTAGTACAAGCGGTGAGTCAAGGTCGTATTCTACAGGGAGTTAGGTGTTAAGTACTAAATTATTTGAGTTTTTCCCTAAGTTAAGCTATCGATAATTGAACTAAAAGCGAGCGAAAACTAAATAACAAAATGAATACTAAACTAAATATTCTAGTCACACCATGAAGGTCTTGGGTTTAGGAGATAAAAAAGGTGAAACTAGAATTTATAAATCTATTCTCATTTGAATTGATGTAATGCCTTAAATTGATATTTAAAATTGACTAAAAGGGGTTTAACTAAACTTACTAGAACTTACCCATCTCCCAGAGTAGCGGAATTCTAATTATAGTATAAACTCACTCGCTAAGGTAATTTATCTATAATTATCGGATAAATAATAATCTGTTTACACTGAAATTATTATTCTAGTTAAAAATATGGTTTAAGCATGTCCTCATGACTCAAACCATATTTCCAACCACATTAAATGCGTGAATTCATGAATTTAATTAAAACCTACATATTCCTATGATGAGCTTTTTTAAAAATTCAAACTATTTTCAATACCAGTTATTGAAACCCTCCTAGATATCCTATAACTCTATTTAGCTAAAAAGTAATGACCAAGTACTAAATAACTAGACGATGAACACAATAAAAAAATACTCAAATACTCAATATCGATATTGGAATAATACATAAAACACATCAACTTATCAAATTCATCAATACAAAACTCAAGTAGATTAAGTACAATATCACATCGCAAAATCCAATTGAATCAAGATATATATAAATTGAAATAACAAGGAAAAGAAAATACCTCGATCAGTATATTCAATCCCAAAACTCTATACAAAATTAGCAAATCTCGATTCATTTAGAACTTGGGATAGTCCTTTAGTGAGCTAAAACAAAATGATTTAAAGTCTTAAAATTAAAGAAAATAAACTAAAATTAATAAAGTAAAACGAATATAAAATTTTTTTTCTCAATTATACTAGCCAAAAATAAACTCAAGCTGTTGTTCTATCTCTAAATGCTACTCCTATTTTCCTCTCTCGTAAAACTATTATCCTTGTCTGCTATCTCCTCCTTTCTTGACTAAAAATGCTCCCCTTTTATGCTAGGCTACTGTCTCCTTTTTATTCTCAACTCAATGCCTTCCTTTTTCCTTTTACAAAATAGGTTGCTCCCCTCACATATGGGCCCCCTTGATTAAATTAAATACGTTTGTCTAGTTTCCTCCTTCATTCTACCTCTCAATGACACATCCACTCATTTAATAAGATTCTCCAAGTATCTAAGTGAATTGGAGGCCTCTTATTTTGTCTAAATCTTGCTATTGTGACTTAAAACTTAATTGCTCTTCTTAGCACATGAGAGACAAAAAGGGCCTTTTTTAAATTACTTGATGGGCCCTCCATCGGATATGTTCTAAATCCAAGTAAAGATATCGGCAAACTAGTATTCTCCAAACTCTATTTGGTGTTGTTGTCCAAGTGTTCGACGTTCCTGCTTTATTGAAATTTGAGTCCCTGTATACATCAACAAAATTAGACCAATAATGAATCGATAATGAGCTGCTCTTTTCCCAACAATTGAAGTTTAGTATCATGTAGAACTTGCTGCATTGTTTCCCTTTTTTGACTTGTACAGGTCTTACTTGGTAAACATTTGGAGCTCAGTATGAATGTATGAATAAGCTGTTAAAATAAGGGAAGCTCATGTCTCACCCTGGTTGCTGTCATGAAGAAGGAATGTAAGTCACTGCAGTTGAAGTTGAAGTGCTTCTCGGCTTCACTTGATTGTAGTTGCTTGATTGGATAGCTTGGTGCTTAGTTCTCGGTCGCAACAGCTCATGTCGAAGTCCGTTAAGTGGCTTCAAGTGAAATAAATCAGTTAAGTGGCTTGAAGTGGAGCTTGGATATGTTGCTGCAAGTGTGGAATTTGGAGTTTACAGTTACTGTTAATTGGATGTTGTAACCTGTTGCACTTAGAATTGGAGTGAAGCTGCTGGAGTGTTCTATTTTGGAGCATTCAGCCTAAAAATTCTAGTCTACTGTCATAGATTAAAGAAGTGTAGGCTACTTATGGTATCGCCCGTGTTTGTGAATTTAGCTACTTGGTCTTGATTTATAATTGTTTTGCTGCTGGGAAAGCTTGATCATATACTTTAGCTATTGCTCTCGGTTTGGGATGTCGTAGCTGCTAATTGAAGAGGTTGTAACTACTATCATGAATTAGAACCAAGTTATAAGTTTCTTATGTAGTGGACTTTAGGTTGTGCTTTGTTTGTTAATCAGCTACTGGTCGTACGTTAGGATAAGGAACATACTCAGCTGCTGCACTTGGAACTCACAGCTACTGTTGTTACTTAGTGACATTCACGACCCGTAAAAATTAAGAAAATAATAACAATAAAAATGAAGTTCTATGAACTTAGTAGATTGAGCTATTATTAATAAAATTTTCATTTTCAGCTATAAATTCATGTGATTGAAGTGTCGTAGGCTTTTAAACTGTTGAAATTTCCAAAAGTAAGTTACTTAGGGACTAGGTAATTAGTGGTTGTTTGATGACAGAGCTTGCGAGTTGCTACTGTTTGGTGGCCATAAGAAGTTGAAATTTAACTACTGCTTTAGTTAGATGCTCGATTGATTCTTAGCTCGCTACATGCTTGGTGGCTCTCCATTGGAGATGTTTGGAGCACTAATTAGGTGCCACTTATAGCTGTAACTTGAATGGAGATGTTGCTTGCCATGGATTAGAGCTCGAGCATGCTTGGTTCTCAATTGGCATTGCTGTCCATGTTTAAAACGTGTTTAGAGTGCAACTGCTATTTCTCCTTCTTCGTTTTCCACTAATTGAAGTCACGACCTGCAATAAAAAACAATTAATATGGAACTCCACAAGCTCAACTCAATATAAAAATGCAATGCATATTTTTCCTCCCATAATTTAGTTTGTTGTTGTAAGCTGATTAGTTCCGTATTAGAGTATACTTTGGACTTGGAGTTGCTACAGTTGTTATTAAGTAGAGCAATTGCTATATATTTTATTTTTGTAGTGTAGTTGCTGTCCATAGAGGTAGCTTGGTATAAAGCTATTGTATGGTGCATGGCTGTTGCGAACTTAAATCACATGTATTTCTTTGTTAATTGGCTATGCTAGCAACTACTCAACTTCTCCAAAGCAAGCTATCATCTATAATCAATTCAAAGTTGCTTTATGTGGCCTTAAAGTGTGGTAATCTGCTATGTTCTTCGTTAAACGGAGCTGTTACTGTAGTCCCAAAGAAGTGAGAGCTTATCTGTTGAACTAACTGGTGAGGTTCTCTTTTTCAACTCACTAGAAGCTCTTGATTTCAACTCCCCAACTTAATTAGCAAGGAGCTTAAGCTGTAACAAAGCTGCTGGGGCTGTTCTAGGTTGCTATAAGGCCTTCAGGAGTTCAAGTTGTCTGTACTGTAATTTTCCATGGTTGGCAACAAGTCCAAATGAAGTGAAGCTCTTGAATTTTGCTTAAAGCTAATTGGTTTTGCTTCATTGCTGCAACTATTGCGCTGCTTAAGATCAGATGTTGCTATCCTTAGTGTTCATGTGGTTGTGCTTTGTTATTGAGATTCCAATTGTTGCTGCATGTAAACCCCAAAGCTAAGCCAATTGACCGTAGGATTGAATTTAGAACCCAAGGTTTAGGGCGATCGGTTAAAAGATCCGATCAAACCCAAATTATAAACTATTGAGAAGAATATTAGTAAAAATGACCCCGTAAACGTGAATTCAAGAAAATAAATAATAAAATAGGAGACTATAAAATTTTCAAATTTTAAGTATAATAATTGCTAATTACCGAAAAGGCAAAAAGTGTAATTTAATAACTAATAAATTACTAGAGATAGATTATATGTATACTAAAAATAATATTTAAGAATATTTATTTGTACTATATATGAATATACATGTAAGTATAAATACGCGTAATTACTTAAAATACGCGAAATGTGCTAAAATAATACTAAATGCTTAAAGAAAATTCATAATTAATTAAGGAAAAATCAAGAAAAATCAGGAAAAATCATGAATCATCCAGAATTTGGTCGTGGTAGCTGGGAAAAATAAGAAAAAATTCGGCTAATTAAATTAAGACAACATAAAAGCCAAAAATCAATGGATAAGGCAATTGTCTTATCCCATTTAATGCACAATAAATTCCACAAAGCCCTATAAATAGCAGGAAAAATTACAGAGCTCATTTGGACAGATACAAATCAGAGAAAATTAGAGAGAGTTGAAAATTCGAGAGAGTTGAAAATTCGAGAGAAAATCCAGAAAATAAAAAAAATAAGAAAAATTGTGCAGTTAAGGGTTTTAAAAGGAACCCACACCAGACGAGGAGCTGGGAGTGGACGGCCACCACCACCATACGGTGGTGGCAGCGCCCAGGCCGACTGATAAGGCCACGGCGGCCCGCGGTGGCCGAAGCCACCCAAATCGGTGAGTCCGATTTCCAGCCTGAATCTTGTGTAATTTTGTAAAAATAGTAAATATAATTAGAAAATTATGAATTTTTTTATTCTGAGATATTTTTGTATGTAGTTTGTAGGAAAAATATTATTTTGATAAAATTATGTTCCGTAATATATGGTCCCTAAGAAATCATGCAAAACCGAGCACATTTCGGTTTAGAAATAAATGACCTTAGGAGTGTAGTTTCAAGCCCAAAATTTTTGTGTAGATTACTTAGATGATATAGAACAGTGATATGAAGCCCGTTTTCAAAAATTAATTTTCAAAATTTTTAGATAATTTTTAGGCGCTAAAATGAGGCATAAAATGGGTAATTTAAGATTAATTAAGTAATTAAATTATTAATTACTGACTTAGTGAATAAGTAGATGTTTTAGGATGTTGAAATCTGATGGTGTATGATACTTGTAGGATTTATGGTGTTAGATGTAATTATTAGGTTAATTATGTAGTAAATGAGTAATAGGAAAAATAGTTAATTTTATAAATTAGGGAAATTTGGAGTAAAATCTGATTTATGATGGATTTAGACATTTTGAAATAATAATTTCTGTTTAGAGATGGTAATTAGGGTAATAGAAATATTAGAAATGCATTATGTGCATAATATGCAATAATGCATAATGTGTAATTTTTGAAAATATAATAAATAGAAAATATTAGGATAAAAATTGATATTACATAAATAATAGGGATATATAATAAATTTGATAAGAAAACTTGAATTTATGTAATTATATGAAAAATGTAAAAATTTCTCACATTAGGAGTAAATTCGGTACACAAATAGGGATTTAAGTGTACCAGATGGAATAAAATACTAATTAGAGTTAATAATGGTATTTAGGAGATCGGAAAGTAATGTGATTAATTTCACATTATAGGTTGAAACGGATTTTTAGGGTTGGAATCTAAAACATTACTTAAAAAATCGAACTAAAAACCTGGTTTAGAAATCGATGCGAAAACCGAACCTGAACCTAACCCTAAACCTAGAATAATGGTAAAAGACTTAATACCTAGATAATTAGGCATATTAAACCTTAAACAAAACCTAACAATAAGCGTTATAGAATAAAATGAACTTGTAATATTTATATGAAAAGCTAAAACCACGTTCGTATTATAGGGATGATCGGCGATGGCCTGAGCAAATCGGACCTCGAGTGAGTGAGCGAGGAGTCGAGGTAAGTTGGGATTAATACGATGCTGTATTTTTTTAGGCTTAAGATTATGCTTGATTGTGCTTGTTAGATAGTTGAATGTGTGCATGTGCTTGATTATGGGTAATGCTATGATTTTGTTTGTTGTTCTAGCATATATTGTATGAATTGTATGAAAGAATTGATCACCCTAACTGGACTTAATCAAATATCCGACCAGTAATCATAATCGGATATGCATGCAACCCGTTAGGGGAACTTAGGACTCTCCGGCTAAATACCGACCCCTTCGGAAGGGATAGCGCAGGATTGCAAAATGGTCCCTTCTTCATCCTCAGTCGAACTAAGTGACAGGAGAGGAGGTCACGGTGAGGGTGAAGGCAGTGGTTCGAAGGCAGTCGCGGGAGGAGCAAAGTCTCCATTACACAAGCCTGGGTTTGGTCGTGAGCTGTTGCATTAACGGCAACTCCTCAACCCGGATTAGAGCGGGCGTAATTTCTCTAATCTCACGACGGGCCGGACAACGTCGTGCGATGGCATTTGCTTGCACATGCATTGCACCTAATAAGTGATTGAAAACCTTGTTGTGTGTATGGTGTAGTTTTAAGTCCTCCGTCCCTACTTACTGAGCTGTGGTTGCTCACATCCCTATAGACGTCGTGCAGGTGCTGGCTAAGAAGTGGCAACAACTATTCTGAAACTAGCAACTGCTGGATCCTGGGGAGTGAGGAAAAACATTGAAGAATCAACACATATTTTACTTTTCATTTCTGATTAATGTAATAACTGAATTATAGTGATTATATATAACTTTTCTCACTTTCTTAGGTAAATGATTTGTTTAAATTACAAATTGTCTACTTCAAAGCGGGTTAGTCGTGGACGCCTTGTATGGATCAGGTCTAAGATAGCGGTTGTAAGGCCAACTTCTATCTTAGGATGGTTTACACGGCGGGGGTTGTTACGACTCTGCCGCTTCGGGGCGTGACACTGCATTTGATATATGATTATAGTGCACAATTCATAAGTGGTCTAAAAATGAGACGAACTTATAAACACATGTAAATCATTTTAAGCTAACATTTGATCTTTTTTCACTATTTATGCATTCTAGTCTAGAAATCATAAATTTTATTGATTTTTAAGTAAAATCCATATCAAAAGCACAATGAAATACGTAAATGTGCTACATTTAAAAGTGGTTACACATTTTTCGATTACCGTGGCTAATATTAGGAGATTTCAATGAGGTAATGTCTAATGAAGAGAAGAGTAGAAGTAGAGACAAACCACATCAATAGATTATGAGTTTCTTGAATATGACATCCGATTACAAATTTTTGGATGCTGGATTTCAGGGTCCAAGATACACTTAGTGAAACAACCAGTTTAATGGAGTGTAGGTTAAAGAACGTTTGGATCATAGACTCATAAATGCACAATGGTTAGAGAAATTCCCAAAAATAAAGCTCTCTTATCTAGTTGCACATGGTTTAGACCATAGTCCCATCCTTGTTCAAACTACTGTAGGTGAGCTCAGGGGTCCAAAACTTTTTAGCTTTAAACATGGTTGGTTAAATGTAGATGGCTATTAACACGTAATAAAAGATGCTTGGTAAGAAACTAAGGAGCCTGCAAATTTATTGGGTTTAATGAGAAAACTACGATCTTGTAGAAGTACTCTTACTCGTTGGAGTAAGACTAATGTCAAAAATAATATTAAAGTGATAGAAGAGCTCTATGGTAAACTAGTTGAACTCTAAGATTAGGATGTTATTGATGCTGTATTAGATGAGGAAATGGAGCTATATCACCAATTAGAATTTCCATAACAACAACAAGAACTTTTTTGGCATAAGAGATCATGTATCCGGTGGCTAAAATATAGAGATCACAACACATCATTTTCCCATAGAGTAACACAAAATTGAAGGGCAAAAAATAAAATTTTTAGAATCAAAGATAAAAATGATTTGTGTCATGAGGATGAGGAACAAATAGCAAATGCTTTTCTTCAATTTTATGCAAAACTATACACATCTAATTAGAATAGAAGCCTTGTGACAAATTTGAATCATGTGGACAATGTTACAACAGCAGAAGATAATGAGTGGCTTGTCTGTCCACTTGAAGAGGAGGAGGTTCAAGAAGCTATTTTCCGATTAGGGGGTTTGAAATCTCCAAGTCCAAATGGTTTCAATGGAATCTTCCTCTAATCTCAATGTCATCTCATTGGTCCTCAAATTTTTCAAGGTGTTAAGTCATTCTTCCCGTTAAGTTTGTTTCTACCTCATTTTAATGTTATCGATTTAGTTATGATTCTTAAAGTCTTGTACCCAAATAATATTTCATAATTCTGTCCCATAAATTTGTGAAATTTTATATATAAAATCATTCCTAAAGTCCTTGCAAATCATTTAGCAATTGTTGTTAGATATAGTAATGTTTTGTCATATCAAAGTGCATTTATATCGGGTAGTTTTAATCCAGGACAATGTCATAATGGCTCATGAAGCGTTTCACTTTTTAAAACTTAATTAAAAAAAAAAAGAAATAAACATTACTATGCATTTAAGATTGATATGACAAAAGCTTATGACAAAGTTGAGTGGCCTTTCTTAGAGGCTATGATGCTAAAATTGGGATTTTCAAGGAATTGGGTTAACTAAGTAATGAATTATGTTTATTCTGTATCTTTTAATTTGCTATTTAATGGAAAGAGAGTTTGTCATTTTTCACGAACAAGAGGAATCGGACAAAGTAACCCTTTGTTGCCTTATTTGTTCATCATAGTTGTTGAATGTTTGTCTTTTAAGATCATAAGATCAAGTCCACTATTATCTATTTTTTTGCAGATAATTCCTCGTTTTTCCTTGAAGTAGTAAGGAATAATTTGCGAAATTTAAAAAATATTTTAGATAACTATTGTTGTTTGTTGGGTCAAAAAGATAACTTTTAGAAAAGTTCGATTTTTTTTTTTGGGGAAATATCTATAAATTTCATTAAAAAAGAAAGCTATACAATCACAAAGCAAGAAAGAGAAGATCTAAAAGGAGGGCAATACAAAAAGGAGACTAGATCAAAACCATACGAAGAAGGTTAATTAGTTACATCCAAATAAAACAAAATCGGTCTAAAGACAAGCTTTACATTAGGTAAACTTTTTCCTAATCTAACATGGTTATGGGTTCTCTAAATGCAATAAACGGTAGCTGCAAGCGCCTGAGCCCAAATGGGAGGAGATGTAAAATTCGATTGTAAGTTGAAAACAATCCCTTGCCAAGAGAAAAAGGTGGCTGGGCCACCTAAGGTAAAGAGAATACCACTTTAGACTTCTTGTGAGAAAACACATTTGAAAAAAAGGTGATCATGGTTCTTTAGATAAGAGTTGCAAAGGAAACAAGTTGATTAAGAAGTTATAACCCACATGCAAAGCTTGTTAAGTGTGTAAAGCTTACTATTCCAAGCTAGCTAAAGGATAAAAGATTCTTTGGGTGTAGTCTTCTTGGACCAAACGATATTCGCCCATTGAACCTTGTTGGAACCTAATCTAAGGCATCTAAAAGAGCTTTTAATAGTAAAAGCTTTCATCTTTGAAGGGACCTAATACGGGATATCTATACTAGAAGAGTTAGGGATAATGGAGCTTGGAATAGAGAAGTTTTTCCAAAAAACATCACTTGGTAAAACTTAAGAGCCACCCTTGATGATGGAATATAATCTAGCATGAGGGGGTAGGCCTAAAGAAGTAATCAGGCAGTTGTTATATACTTCATCCAAAGGACTAAAAGGTAACCAAAAATCTAAAGAGAGATAGAAAGCTCATTGCCTATATGCCAATGTAACCACAACCTAACTAAGTTGTGGAGTTTTAAAAGTTTTTTCCAAGTTTAAGAGCAAGTTACATGACATTTGACATTCTAAAAACTTTTTCCCTTTCAAAAGTTAGAATGAATCCAGTTGACTTGAAGGCTCTTGTTGCCACTTGGATAGATGTTCCAAATATGTTTTAATTGAGTAACCTTATTCCAAATCTCTAAGCTTGAGATGCCAAGACCTCCTTCTTCTTTAGGCCGGCACACTATCTCCTACTTTACCTTTGCCTTAGTGGCAATGTTGGGCGAATCACTCCATAAAAAAATTTTCATTAGTTGCTCTATTCTTTTAATAACCTTTTTAGGAAGAAGGAAGATGGATGTCCAATAAAGTTGCATGGAAAAGATGATGAAATGTATGAGTTATAAGTGACTAACAAAGGATAGGTATTTGCTAATCCAAGAGTTAAGGCATGAGGCTATTTTTGAAATCAACACATCACAATCCTCTTTCTTTAATTTTGAGGAGATGAGAGGAACACCAAGATATCTAATAGGCAATGATGCTTCATGAAAATGGAGGTAACCAAGAATAGCTTTTTCGGAGGTAGGTTCCACATTACAAAAGAAGATGGAACTCTTCATAGAATTAGCAACTAAACCAAAAAGATGTTTGAAAAAATCAAGCAATTCTTGGACTTGCTTTATCGAGCTTAAATTTCCTTTGCAAAATATCATAAGATCATCGGCAAAACTAAGTTGGGTGATTTTGTCCTCCTTTCATCGCCAATGAAAATAGAAATCAGCCCGAGTTAGACATACATCTAAGAAAACCCGATAATACCTCCATGGTAAGCACAAACAAATAAGGGGAAATGGGGTCACCTTGCCTTAAACCCTTAAAGCTCAAGAAAAAATCAATAAGCTCTCCATCGACATTAACAGAAAGTCTAGGGGTGGAGAAAAATCTCTTGGATGATCTACAAAACAAGCACTGTTAAGAAGATTTTTAAAGTAAAGAGCAATCTTGGATTTAACTTCATCATCTCCATTAGTAAGGGATCCATACTGTTTTTCTAAAATATAGAAAGAATTTTTATTTTAGCATTGCAAGATAGCCTTATGGAAGAAAGAGTTGTTCTTATTGCTAAGTTTTAGCCATCACACCATAGATTTTGGTTTGAAGAAACTCTCCTTAGCACCCCTCAAAAGGTAGTAATCTTTGAAGGGGGATTTTTCAGCTTAAAGGAGGGAAGAGTCACCACTTTCAATGGACTCTTAAATGCGAGAGAGATGGTCTTTTGCTAAAGCTACCCGTAAAGAAATATGACAGAAATATTTGTCATTAAGTTTTTTCAAGTCCTTCTTAAGAATCTTTAGCTTGGAGATAACTTGAAAACACTTAGAACCCAAGATATCCAACTTCCACACATTTGCTATAGTTGGTAGGAAATTATTAGAATCAATCCAAAAATAAAAAAAAATTGAAGGGTGGATGTCTAGTCGAATTTGTGTAATTCATTTAAACCATGGCTAGAGAGTGATTGAAGAGTAAGGAAGGAGAAAAAATACCTATCGATCTTAGGAATAGCTGCTAAAAAATGTCTATTGATCTTAGGAATAGTTGCTACTACTATTGGTTGATCCGAATGTGTTCAAGCTTTTTAAGGATAGGATTGTTTTCTTGTTTATTTGACTACATAAAGAGGTTACCTAAGAATTGCATATCCTCTAACTCTACCTCGTCTAAAAAAGCTTTAAAGTCTTTCATCTCAACCATTAATCTACAATTACCTCCATATCTTTACAAGACAAATTTTTCGACATTGAAGTCATCCAAAACTACCCAAGGCTAATCAAGTATAGAAGATTTGAGTTCCAGTAAGTGCTGCCAAAGGATCCTTCTCTCAGCAATGAAGTTCAAAGCATATACAAAAGATGCATAGAAGCCCTTATTTACACATCTATTGAGACAAAAGCAGTAGGAGAATTGATTATGCTCCTTAATAATGCGAATAGACCAAACATTGGCATCCTAACCAATCCAAATCCTCCTTGTTGCATATGGGTTGATGGCAAACATCCAATTTAGATTGATGTGTGACTTAACAAAATCAAAATTTGCATGGTTTACTCTAGTCTCCAAAAGCTCCAAAAGAGATATATTCTTCTCTATACAAAGTTTTCTAACATCTCTACTTTTGAAGGGGTCACTAATACTCCATACATTCTAGGCACCAAAATTCATATATATAAACTAGATAAAATAAAAGCATGCATCATGTAAACTGACACTTCGTTTTGAAAAACTTGTTGCATTTTACACCAGAAAAGCTCTTACTACTACAAGAGCTAAAACCACTCTCTGATGTTTTTTCTTTGAGCGCTTATACGAAAGTTGAGGTGCAAGGATTACTTCATTAAGACAATCATCAACACAAGAAGGCTGAAGATGAGCAGGCAAAGCTAGGTCATTTACTAAAGGGGTTTTCAAAACATAAGATACACCTAAGTTTAAGGATGTATCACTCGCTTTAGCCATGTTCTTATGGTCAGCAGAATCAAAATTGTTGGTATCCTCATATTATTCATTGTCAAAGGCTAGTTAGAGCTCACTGGTGACTATGTTATGCCCTTTGATAGGTGATAACTCCTCCTCATTAGCCTCATGTAAAGGCGTAACTTTAAGAGTAGAAGGTTGAGACTTCACATGTGAAGAAACATCAACACCGATAGCCTTCTTACCTTTCTTTTTTACTTCGACCCACTTGCCTTTCATTTGTCTGTGGCTAAAAACTTTGTAAGAAGGGCAACAAGGAGGGAGCCATTGATATTCCACTTGAACCAAGGCAGAAGAGCCATCATCCTTCATAATCTCCACCTGAGAGACTATATCCTCACATGTGTTTACTTTAATAAGCACACAGGCATGATTGGCATGAGAATGAAGAGTAGTAAGAGAATCATTATGCAGTGGTTTACTAACACCACTTGCAACATGGCTTACACCCTTATCGTCTAAAAATTCACATGGAATGCGAGAAAAAACCACCTAAACTGGAGTAACCATGGGTTGGGGCTTGTCAAGGGGCATACCTAGTCTCTATTTTTTAAGGATGAGGAGACGTTGTGCAAAAAACTAAGGCTTTACCAATACTTGGTCCAAGTTGAAATATTTAGAAAATCTAAAGTAAAAGAGACCTTCATTGCTTCCTAAGACCTTAAGGATACCATATTTTTGCCAGAGTCTCATAACTGTAGAGTAGATAAGAGAGAAAGGTAGTTTACCGCCAAGAAAAAACCCCACGAAGGTAGAATCCCGGAACTTTGCACCTTTAGCAGCAACTTCAGGTAGAGGACACACCTTAATGACTGGTCCCTTGGTAATCGGAGGGAAAAAATGGAGTTTAAACTCAAGTACTAAGGGAGGATCAACAGGCTTTCTGTAAGCTTCAATGAAGGATTTGTGGTTTTTAGGTAGAGAAGAAAGGTGTTTTTGATTTTTCTGGTTGTCCACCAGATTGTTAACTTCCTCCAAGGTAGTATTTCCTAAAGAGGAAATACTTGCTACATCATTTATGTCTTAGGTGACGCCATGGGATACCAAAGGGTTAGGTGTCAGCCTAGAAAAGACAGAAGAATTGACTTTACTATGGGTACACTTTTCCAAAGAAACACGTTTTGTGCAAGATTGAGGAAGGATAAAGAAAGTGGTGTTAACTTTTTTGCTAGAAGAAGCAATATAGGGAATAGCACTGGGCCCATAAAGGTACCAACTGAAGAGTGGTTTTTACCTATAACTAGTCAGGAACTAGCACTAGCAGAGGCCGAAGGGGAGGATGGCCGGTGACCAGGACTATTACTGGCCATAGAGATAACCAAAGGATATAGAGGGGGATGGACAAAGAGAATAGGAGGTAAAGTTCGATTATTTTTAGTACTTCTACACTTGATGACTTGAGTATTAGTTGTGTTAGAGTTTTTGGAATAATTCATTAAACTAATCCGTGAAAGTACTTGGGTTTGCCAATGTGTTAAGGAAAATTGAAGTGTCAAGCATTAGCTTTTGTGAAGGAAAAAATTGCACAAAAATTAGTAAGTTTGAAACGAAGTCTTCTTTCTACTAGAGGGTGCGAAATTTTGATAAAGTCAGTTATTTATGCTATTCCTACTTATTCAATGGGAATTTTTTCTTTTCTTAGAACATGGTGTAGAGAAGTGAATAGTATAATAAGTAATTTTTAGTGGAGAGAAGGTGAAAGTGGAAATAAGTTTCATTGGAATAGTTGGACAAATTTATCCAAGTCAAAGAAGTCAAGAGGCCTTAGATTTAGAAATTTGGAAGTTTTCAACTTGGCTTTGTTAGGTATATTAGCATAAAGGATAGTACAAAACCTAAATTCCTTATGGGTATGGTTCATTAAAAGCATTTACTTCTCACATGAGGATTTCTTACATGCTATAAAAGGAAGAAAGGCTTCTTAGGCTTGGCATAGTATACTTTAAGGAAGAGATGCTATATCAAGTAGGCTATTATGGAGAGTTGGGAATGGTGAATGAATCAAATTTTGGAAGGATAGATGGATTCTCACCCCACCTGACTTTTCCTTATAAAAAAAAGAAGTGTTATTGTAGTTATAAGATTTGCAGGTGAAAGACGTCATTGATAAGGAAAACGAGTGTTGGAAGTTGAATTCTATTCAACATCTTCTTATAGGTGCAAAAATATCAACAATTGAATGTATGCATGTTCAAATAACTAAGGAAGAGGATGTTCTTGTATGGCCACATCAAAGAAATGGTGTATATACTATCAAGAGTACCTACCATAATATCTTTACTCATGGTTTATGCAATGATAGAGGATCTACATCTTCTCTTGATATTAACCTAATGATATGGAACTGTATTTGGGGATTGAGATGCTAACCAAAACATAAATGTTTATTGTAGAGAATGTGTATGAATGCATTCACTACTAACTGTAATCTTTTTTGCAGGTACTTTAGAAGTGATCCTATATGCTACTTTTGTGGAGAAATTGAAAGGTTGGAGCATCTTGTTTTTTATTGTAGTTAGGCATGAGCTATATGGCATGTTGTTTTCAATTTTAATGTGGACAACACATGCACTCACTCAATTACAACATAGTTGGAGGAGATGTTGTCGAATAGGTGTATTTCAACGGAAAATACAAGGAGCTTTCTATCAACGGCATCATATTTAAGCTAGTCAACAGTAGTAGCGACGTGGTATTTGAGATAGTCAATAGCAGTAGCAACTTCATCATTGGACCAAACTGAAGCATTTGTGTATGAAAACTCAATTGTGATGTGTCTGTTAACAATGAACTTGGTTATGGTGGGCTTGGAAGAGTATGTCAAGATTCATGTAGACATCTCCTTCAAGCTATCGCTTTGCCAATTCCCTTTATATATGTTGAAGAACATGAAGCCCTAACTATTAAAGAGGGTATGAAGATTGCTATGTAGTGTAGTTGGTTTGATTTAGAGATTGAATGTGATTCCTTATAGATAATTACATCCATCCAAGATACATGGAAGAGCTCTTAGAGGAGTCAGAGAATTATTAAAGACATCTTATCATTAAGGAATTGCTTTCAAAGCTGTTCATTCTCATTTATTTATGGATAGGCAAATCAAAATGCTCATTGGGTAGCAAGTTAAGCAAAAAATAGGATGTGTTGCAGTTTTTGGACTAATTAGCCCTTATCCTATTTATCTAGACTTCTAGTTATAGATAATTGTCCTAGACCACCAAATGATTTACACTTGTTTCCCTTTGCATGACTTTATCCTATTATCAATGAAATATGCTTGGCAAAAAAAAAAAAAAAACTTCTATTATATTTAGTGTATTCAAATATGTAAGATCAAGAACTTCCAATCTTAACGGAATTTGTTGTGGGTGCTTTGAATGGATTTTACAATGAAAAATTTAATCATAATCATTATAAGGTCATAGATAATACAATTTTAGTTGACAATTTTACGATATGAAATTGGACATGCTCATTAACATACATATTGATTCATTGAGATTTAAATTTGGGGCTTTGTCATTGTACATATTAGTGCAGCATTAGCTTACTAGCATCCAACATTGAAGGAGCTAAATATTGAGAAAATCAAGTTCAAGGTTTTTGTCTTTGGTGATCATTTTCTTTTATTTTCTTTTCTTTCTTTCTTTTTTTTTTTGGTAAACCATTCTAATTACAAATATTTGTGTATTTTAAATAGATATATGTTTGGAATAGGAGGAGAGAGAAGATAATGATGGATAAAGTTACGGTGAAGACAAATTTGGTGGTATTTGATAACATCACTTTTTTTAATTGAAGAAGTGGAAATTTTGCTATTTCCCCCTCTTTCTAACTGCATAGTTTAGTAAAATAATTGCAATATGAAAGAAAATCAATACAAATATTAGAAGAAAGGATATATTTTAGACAGGAAAAAATTTCATGATATCTTCAAAAGTCTAGGTTTTGGTTATAATGACATATTGAGTTTTCAAGGAATGAGAGGAAAATGAACCCTTAGAATGATTAAAAGGAGTACGATAATTTAACTATTAGATAATGTCATTTTATATGGAAATGTCTTACTTTATCATATATAAATTTCCTTGAATAACATAGCTTTCATTAATTTTATAGGTAAATATTGACTTCTTTAATGAATGAAATTATTTTGTAGGTAATCTTTTTTTTTTAAATGATTTGTAATGGCAATGTTTCATTTAGTAATTTCATACGTCACAAATTATACTATACAAGTTTATTAAATTTTTGCATACGTAACGTATATGCACATTTGTTAGTATATTTTTATTTAACAACTTCAATCTCTTTTTCATGGCACATACATTGCAGGTATATATCTATTAGTCACTAATAATTCATCATCGCAACAAGGCTACACATTACAAGTATATATCTGTTAGTCACTAATAATTCATCATCGCAACAAGGTTGATATTACCTCTAAAAGAATGATAACAGATAACATGAAACATTAATATTTTTGCTAAGATTTGATACCTAGTTACTTTCATCGATCATTTATGTTATAAAGTTCTGTTATGGGATATACCATATTTGTGAAAATATACTATAGTCAAATATGGACCACACCTAAAGTTGAGTTAAGTCTTGAATGTTTAAGTCGATGCTGTAGTAATAAGATTCACTAAGCTTTATTTGGCCACTTTAGGAGCAAGTGTTTATGATCATTATGGAGGACTCTTTTACAAGTGAGATACATTAGTGACACTTATTTATGAAAAGTCGAGACTCGATGATGTAGTAACAAGGTCTTCTAAAAGCAATACATGTGACAGAAGTGAAAATTTAGTTAATTCAATATTGATAAACTTAGAGAAAAAGAGTTGAAGGTTGGAATGACCATATGACAATAATACTTAGAAATGCTAAGGCATTTTTACTAGTATTGTAAGACCCTATGGTTAAGTATTTCATGTGAATTATGAGAGGCTGTGGTACTAGTTTATTGTAATACTATAGGATTTTAAGCTAGTTCAATAACCCTAAAATCCGAGCCCCTAAATTTAGAGCGCTGGGCCAAATTATCAATTTTATTTCAAATTTTATAGTAAAGTTAGAAAAGTTAGATAAAGTAATTTAAGTAAAGTCAATTTCTTAAAATAAACTATATAAAAATATTAATTTAAGAAAAACGTCAATTTATCGATAAATCCGATAGTCGTAAAATTCAAACTTTTAGATATAGCAAGATATTGGAGATAAGTTAATTAACTTTCAAAAAATAATAAATGAAGTTGAATTATACATAATATACATGTAATACATGTGATATACATTATATGTATTAAATATATACATATAATAATAAATTATCAAAATTAGGTAAAATAATGGAAAATTAATAAAAAATTGCATGGATGAGTCACCAAAAGCGAAGATTAATTGCAAATGATGAGTCAATACTTGGTTAAGGAGAGAATGGAACATAGTGTAAGCTCTTAAAATTGAGTTTAAGACAACCGAGTCTAAATTTAGAACCTTTAGGAAAAATTATCCGATTGAGTTCAAACTTTACGACTAAGATAAAAAAGTTAAATAAAGTAACATGGTGAAGTTAAATTTTGGAAATAATGACCCAAAATCCCAATTTTGCCCCTAAAAGTAGGATTATTTAATATAGTACTAAAATATTCAGAACTCCTAAAATCGAGTTCAGATTGCGACGATAACTTAGAAATAAGTTAATTAGGCTCCAAAATGAGATAATATAGTATAATTTATTATATGAATATACATATATTTTTATGAGTATACCTAGTATAAATTAACTCTAAATTACTTAATTATATATATCCTTTTTATATATCACGCATAATATATAACTATACTCATATAATTAAGTTTCTAACATATCTTTTATTTTTAGGATATGTTAGAAACTTAATTATATGAGTATAGTTATATATTATGCGTGATATATAAAAAGGATATATACTCGTATATCAATAAATAACTAAGTATTAATAAAATATACTCAAAATACCTAAATAATTGCAAATCTTATCCAAAAAGCTTTCAGAATTGTTGATTTGATTCTGGAAACTGTTGGGAATCACTGAAACTAGACAATTGTTGAGTCAAAAAGCAAATTCAATAATTAAAGGACACCTCTTACTTGGATTTGTGAGAAAAAGCAAGGAAAAAATTAGAAAGAAAAAAAAAGTAGCAATGCACTCCAACATGCGTAAATAGGCTTCATTACATCAATTCACAACTTTATAAACCAAAAACAACAAAAAGAAAAAATTAGAAAAAATCATCGAAAATAGAAAAGAAAATAAGAAAAACAAAGTAATTTTCGTGCTAGGCTAGAACCTAAACCAAACGTGAATTTGCTGTGGAACCCAACCATCACTAAATAGCTTACCCATCGCCTAGGCATTCCAACAACCACCCAATCACCGTTGGCCACTGGAGCACCTAAGAACACAATTTTTCAATAAATTATAAAAAAAATACCTAAACTACCCAGAAAATTATGAAAAAATTATACTTAGGTTATTTTGAACATTCTTTCATGTGATATTTTTATTTTTGAAAAATTCATAATATTTAAAATACTTTTTTAAGAAATCTACTGTTTATCCGAATTTAGAATTGTAAAATTAATATACTAAATGATATTATTTTTAGGTGAAAATTTTTATGTAGGATGCGTATGATATATCGTTAATTGCTATGAAAACCGAATTTTGATTTGAATATTTTTAGTATTTATTACATTTTTTGGCCTAAAAATAGATCGAAAATAGGCTGAAAATATGAATTAAATAGGAAATCATGAAATTAATTGATGAAATGGACACTTATCGATCTCTAGTGAATAATAAAAATGTTGGGTCATATTGAAATTAATTTGGTGTAAAAAGGTTCATAATTGAGTAATTTAAGATAATTAAGGGGTGAAGTTGTAAATACAAATATATAGGCGATAAGTCAAAAACTTGAAATCAAATAATAGCTAAGTTCTCCATATTTTTAGGAGTCTATAGAAATTTTTGAGGAATTATTTGATAACCCAAACTATTTATTACGAATTTATTTAATAAAATAGCTTAATTTACAAGCCGAGACATATTTTTGGTAATAATAAGTTAAAATGAATTAAATAGTTAAATAAAAACTATGTATGAGATTGTTGATTAGATTGGATTAAATGTGTATATTTGATATATTTACTAATATTTTTTGATCGAGATACATTATATGTATATTAGGGTTAGATAATACTTATATTATAGCGTTACGTGAACAAATAAAGTAAAATCCAATTTAATAACGTAAATTATGTATAATACAATAATATTTATATAGATATGTATAACTATATTAAAACCCCAAACTAATCGTTAAAAGTCATCTTTAAAAACATGACTCGTAAAACGTGTTGTTAGGTCTGTACGAATCCAACGACACTAATTTTATTAAAAATCGGGCAATCTTAGGCAATATAATCTAAAACTCTATCATATTTTACAATGTATGTATTTCGGTAACTCTATCAAAATTAAAATGTGATTTAATAAATTGAAAGTTTGTTTTGATGTAATTGAAATGATATATAGTATAAATAATGTATATTATAGATGTATAGTATCAACAATTAACAACTTAACTCAATATATAATAATAATACAATATAGTTGTTTTAGATCAAACCCTAATGTTTTCATAATTATTACAAAAACTGAATTTGGGTCTTTTGTATAAATAAGATCTTCTAATGAAAAGACAATCGATGACTTGAGTTAACGGTAATGAGAGTCTAAACAAGTAAGTTGGGATTGTAGCTTTACTGCCTGTTGAAATGTTGTATTAAAGTATTTGGAGACCCAAAAGTACATCTGGCTGTGTTTATAGTTAGTTGACTGTACGCATGTTGTGTGTGTATATAATACTCAGTTATGAAAAGAATTGAACTCCATGGTGTGCTGTTTTGTATGTTTGTATTGTATGAACTTGTTTGGCCATTTTTTATTAAAACTAATGTTTATTCGATTAAAACAAAACTGGATATGCATGATACCCATTAAGGAAAACAATTAAGATTGTTAGGCCAAATACTAACTTCCTTCGATGAAGATAACTGAAATAGTCCTTTCCCCATTCTTAGTTGAATTGAATGGCAGGCGAAGAGGTCATGGTAAGGTAGGGGCCATGATTTGAAGGCGGTCATGGGAGGAAGGTGTTTTTCATTGCACAAGCCGAGTTTGATTTGACTTGATTCGCGATGAAACTCCTCAATCCAGGTTGGAGTTGATGTAATTTCTCTAATCTCACAGTGGATCGGATAACATTGTGCAATGTTTCATTTGATTGATTGCATTGCATTTCATCATAATTACTAACCTTGTTTGTGATTGTATGGTACTCTTTTGACTCCGTCCCACTTACTAAGTTAGTTATGCTCACATCCCTATAGACTTTTTTGTAGGTACTAAGTGAGGTCAAGATGTTTCAATAACATCGTTCCTAGGTTAATGTGCTGCTGTTTGGGAAAGTGAGGAACGAGAAATCAATTGAACCTCGGTTTTAAACTTTTTTTGAGTTTTTAAGGGAATTAATTAGGAATTCTTTGGGATGTCCACTAGTTTCTTAACTTATTATATATATATATATTGCAAAACCTGTGGTTTTAATAAACTTTGATTTTGGATGTAAAATGTTTATACAAATACTATTGTGGCACAAGATAACAGGTTATATAGAATAGGTATTTTGTAAAACTCTACCACAGGTTTGGTTATTAACAAGTATTAGAACGGACGTTTTAAGCTGGTTGAGTTGTGCATACCTTGTGTGAACCATATCTATGATAGCAGCTATGAGGTCAGCTTCTATTTTAGGATAGCTTACACAGTGGGACCGTTATGACTTCTCCTGTTCGAGATGTAACACATGGCACCTAGTAAAATATGAAATTGACATGTGTAATTTTACTTTTTTACATGTAAAAATCCTAAAACCTATAAATAGGGCTCCGAACATCATTTACAATATTTTAGGAACCTAAAAATACAAGAACATAATTTTAGAAAATTCGAAAAGATTAGAAAAAATAAAAAAAAATAGTAGGAAAATATGGTGAATTACAGTTCCCAAAACTATAGGTAACCTGACAAGGAGCCACTTCGGGACATAAAATTGTGGTGGAGAGAGAAAGTGAGTTAACATAGAGTAGTGGCTGGAGCACAGTATGTCGATGAGTCAAATTTTACTGCCTAATTTTCATTAATTCACTAAAAATATCAAATTAGTTTAGAAAATTATGAAATTTGGTTTCTATAGGTTATTTTACCTGTAATCATGTGGTAATTTTATTTTCTTAAAATAACATTGATTTATGGTACTATCTTAAGAACATGCCCTATTTAAACGAATTTTAAATAAAATTTTCAAAATATTAACTAATGTTATTTTGGCCTCAAATTTTTTGTATAACACACTTATATAATGTATTAAATTTCAGTAACAAGAACTTTTGAAAATCTCCATGTTTACTATTTTTTATAATTATTTTGAATAAAACTGCCAATTTTATTGAATTATTGAAATAATTAGTTTTTAATGAAATTAATAAATGAGACGTACATGTTTAGACTTTTGGATGTTTATAATGATATTTGGAATATTTAATTTTTATCTCACTCAAAAATTTATTTATTTTTCTTAATTTTCTATAATTTTGAGCTAAAACCGTTATTTTCGTAAAAATAGATAATAGCCAATTTAGTGTAATTGATGATCAATAATTGAACTACATATTTTTATGAGTCTATAGGATTTTTCGTGAAATTAATTGGGCTTATATACTATTTATTATGTATTTTCCTAGCATAAACTTATATATTAACTCAATATATAATATAGTAACTAGTACTATTAGAATATTTATTAAATCTGTATCAAATGAACACTTTGGGGTATAATAAGTGTTGCTAGACAAGTTTGGAAAGTATAATTTTTAATATTTTTAGTTCAATACTAAAGCTTACTCGAGTTAATTATGGAGTTAGGATAGTGTACAGTCGAGTCATAATACGAAAGGGTATTTTTGGATATTTGGAAATATTAATTAGTCTTGATTCTTAATATAATATATATCAATAGTACTCAAAATAACGATTGTGACGATATAAAGTTTACTGAAATCGAATAATAAATGAGTAAGATATGGTTAAACGAAATTTAAAAACGTAAAAATGAAAACTTATAACAATTCAGGTTCAACCTATACTTGATTTGAAGACTGTGTTATATTTTCATAGGTTTGATAAGTAAGGAAGGACCACGTGATGGAGTTTAAGATTCTATGCTATTATTGAGTCTAGGTAAGTAGATCTAACTCATGTTTGGAGTAGATATATTGTTATTCATAACACTATATGCTGTTTGATGTTGTGTTGATTAAATATGGATATATTTTTGGTGGATTGATATGTTATTATAGTGGATGCTGATGTGGTAATTTTGAATGATAGTAACTGTATCTTGGTTGAACTGTTATGCTGCTATGTAGGGTGGTAATTTGTGCTTACGAATGATTGTGCTAACTAGGAAAGTTGAATGATTGTGCTAACTAGAGAAGTTGAATGATTGCTAACTCAATCTTCTAGGTGTTCACTTAAGTGAATCCTAAGTAAGATACTAGAATTTCGCTAAGGAGAGTTTGAAACCAGAATCAAATCACTGGGTTGAATAAAACTTAAAGATTGATTGTGTTGATTGATATTATTAAGTTACTATTGCATACGGTACGGCACGGCACACAACAAAAAGGGACCTACGGGTCAGAAATTTCAGAATGAGGCTTTTAAGTGATCATGGAAAAAGCACGACTTTATGAACTCAGTTTTTTGAAGCATATAGATTGCATTACTCAAACATTGTGACTATTTTAATAGTCAAATTTAGTAGATTACTGTATGTGGTTTAATTTGGCAGTGTTGCTACTTTGATTTAGTCGACTATATTGTATGCTCTAATTTGGCAGTATTGCCACTTTGATTTGGTGAACTATAGTGTGTGGTCTAATTTAGCAGTGTTGCTACTTTGATTTGGTGAACTACAGTATGTAGTTTAATTTTGTAAAGCAAAGTTGAGAGTCCTACTCCTAAGTAGCTTCTTGTTTCCCTTTTTGAAAACGGTAGACTACAGCGTGTAGTCTAATTTGGTGGGGGACCTACTCCCAAGCAGCTCCTTATTGCTTTAGGTTCTTAAACGTTGTATCTAGATGTCTGGCTATGTTAACTAACTAGAAGAAATTTGGAGGGTATAAGATATCGATACCGATGCATACTACGTGCATGAGTATAGCATGTTACATTGTTAGCAGTAAATACCCGATTGGGTGAATACATATGTGAAGTTGAACTTACGGGTTATGATTGAAATGTTTTAGTTGTGGTATGTAATATTGTCTATATTGCGTTGTATGTTATCCACTTTCACTCAGCTTTAATAGTTAAGGGGATAAAATATTTTATTCTCAAGTTAATAGCATCGTGAAGGGCCCAACGCTAAGGGAGGATATACATACTGAGAGTGTAAGTTGGAGTCAGTGACTTTTGTATAGAGCTTGTACTAGGTCAGAGATCATATTACTGTGAAGACGATAAAGGAAAAAGCTGGTTCATGTTTAGATGTAAATATTATGTTGTATACATAAGGTGTAACATGGAATCCGGTTGAACTTTGATGTAAAAACCTCTTTATTATATAAACAATATTTTCTTTTGATAAATGAGCAGGTTGAGTTAAGTTTTTAATAAGCATTCTTGTATAATGGTGCATCCCGTGCTATGCTGGGATGTGACATTTATAAGGTCATAGTTGTAAACATATTGTCAATACAAGCTTGAAATCTTTGGATTAAGTGGTTGAAATTGATTCATTAGTATTCATTGGCTTAACTATCCATTACTTTCGGCTTTGGACGTTGCAAATGGTATTAGAGCGGACCCTTTACTAGTAAGTGGATGATTTGAGTTTAGTTTCAATTCAAAGAAAAGGTCTAAGGAAGGTGAGGAGTTTCACCAAAGTGTGACCCCTTATATGTTTTCAAGATAACCTATAGGTAATAAGTGACCCGATTTGTACACAGAAAATAGGAAAAGATCTGGGCACAATTATAAGGTCTCATGACAAGAACGTTGCTTGTTTAAAAGGAGGAGATTGTGATACCTCATAGTTTAGTGTCTTACATGTACTGTAGGAGGTTGTTGTATTGTAGGAGGTTGTGTACTAGTTTATAAGGTCATAATTATAAATATCTTGTTAACATAAACTTAAAACTTTTAGATCAAATGATTGAAATTGACCCATTAGTGTTTGTTGGTTCGACTATTCACTGCTTTTGGCTTATGGTATTATAAATGTTAAGCTAACTATAGTACAAAGTGGTATGAATAGATCCAAAAGGTTTATAGATCCCATGGGTTGTAAATCCATAATAGGTAAAAAGGAATTATTGTACGCCAAATAATATTGTATCGTACTAGTATGAATATTGGTGCATCAATGAGATAAAGTAAGTTCCATTCCCTCTCCTTCAAAGTTATAATATGATAGTTGGTCAAAAAAGAAAAAAAAATTAGTATTTTGTACTAAAGAGGTATTATTGATTCAATCTAATAAAAGAGTCTATAATTAAATTCATCTTAACCATTTTCTTTTCTTTTTCCTTTTACAGGTTGGCTTGTTGACTTAGCTACTATAGGTTGGTTCGCTTTTACATGTGGCTTAAACAAGTTGAGTCTAGACAAACTACATTTTAAACAGGTTGAAAAGTCCAAAAAACCTTAATCTATATTTTTGGGGTTGAATAGAGGCTTAACTTGTTTATGCAGCTCTAGATTCTATATAATTCTGTAGGGTATGTAGGTACAGATGTAAAGATCACATACGTGCTGCGTGTAAAGTCACGCTCCATGTGACTAAGAGAATGACTTGAGTGATTCGTATGGGATAACCAAGAGAAAAGTATAGGGAGGAAAAGTAGGCAATCTCAACGGGGTTCTAACACTTCAGTGATAGGCAAAGGAGCTCGAAGGCATCAAACTCCATTGATGATGAAGAACGGAGTAATGTTTCTTAAAGTATTTAAGTGTTTGATCTTCTTTGGTGAGAATTCGGCAGAGTAACAATGTTAGTGCCAATTCTCTCTCCTTTAAATGAAGAAGGGAGAAGGATATTTATAGAGAATGACCCTTGATCTCATCCATCGAATCTTGATGACGATTAAGGGCTAAGATCAATCTCTTCATTTTAATGGACTTGAGATGGGTATCCTTTATGAGTTTAGGCTCAAATAGCCTTATTCTATTAGTACGAGTCAAGTTGAGAAATGTTAAATCAGATGGATCAATCCAACAGATCCTATTTCTAATTTGCCATACCAAATCTTTCTTGATCGTCCCGATAATTTATGGGCTTGGCTCTTTAGATCTTGTCACCTTAACCCGATGAGTCAAATCCATTAAAGCGATGGGCTTGAATCCCAATATTGGATTTAGCCCTCTATAAATTCTTACATCAAACTGCATATTTAGCATTTGTATAGGTGTATCATAGTCTCTTGATTTGTCTAAACTCACATAACTCAAGATGAAGTTTTAAATGATGGTATTTAAAGAATTTTTGCAATGTATTTACCTTTCTAGATATCAAATTATTAATAAATGTCGCATTAATTATGTAAACGCGTACATCATCTTACAGTTCCGTAGAATTGTGTATCATGGGCTACATTGAAAATTTTCTAAACCTTTACATAAATATTTGACAATACCTATTGGGGCATTTCTTGAATGAATATTTGAGAATACCAAATTATTAGTAAATATCATGGCATTTCTCTAATTTTTTTTTAACCCTTTTTAATCGGTAATGGGAACTTTTGCCCCCCACATACTTTCATATCTAAATGATATATAATGCATGTATAACTCCGAAGCTATCTATGTCAAATTATACTTCTCATCAACTTCAAAAACGGAAGTGTACTAATAAATTACATATATTAAATTATATAATAAAAATCAATCTTAGTAATACATATTACCAATTAGAAATTGTAAATCCCTGAATAATCCTATTAACATAATACTAGTGGATCACACATTGGCATTACATATGCAAAAAGATATAAAAAAAGTTTGAACTCTATAATATCAAAAACTATCAACAATATATATTAATAAAATTGAAAATGTAATAATTTTTCCAAAAAAAAAGTTTTTACTGTTATAGTAAATATTGATCAAATAAAAAGTATGATGAATTTATCGAATAATAGTAATGTTGGATCATTAAAATAATGGATAAATAAAACAATAATAACCATAGAAGTGTGAATAATAAAAATGATAACTATTTATTTGGAAAGGTTTATAAATAATAAACCGTAACTAAAAAGTTTCTGAATTAGGTTTGAATCCTTTTAATAACCATCATAAATATATTTAATACTTAAAATCATAAAATACCAAATTATTAACTATAAATAGTTATTTTTTTTATCAATGTTAGTTATAAATGGTTAAAAAAGAGTTTTCTATTTAATATATACTTTCATCCTCTTAATTCCTTATACATTTTAATATCATAATTATAATTATATATATATGTATATTCCTAAGACAACATTTTAAAAATCCATTCCCTTGAAAAGACCATATCTTAAATGAAGGGTGCAATAAAAGATTTGACCCGTTCCATTAAAAATAGGAAGGACCCTAAAAAATCCCATAAAGAGCAACGCCCGAGAAGGCTAAAATAAAATCCGCCGTAGATCTTACCGACTTGAGAATAAGTTTCGAAAACCTCAAGCATGCAAGTGCATGCTCTCTCACTCCTGCGTTCTCTCTCACTTCACCCTGCCCAGTGCAGAAGTCCTGCTGAGTGCTAACCACGACCACCTTCCTTCCCCGCCATTCCTTCTCCCTCCCCACCCCCCCGCTCTCTCTCTCTCTCTCTCCATCACTTTCCGACGAAATTCCTCCGAGCAAATAATAAACCTAAATGGCCTACCCTTTCGCTGTATCCTCCAGAGTCGAGGTTCTCCGGCAAGACGATGTGTACTACCCTGCCATAGTCCTCCCCTCACAATCCTCATCTTCCTCCCAAATTTACGTCCAGTACCTAACCCTAACCCTAACAACGGCAAAGACACAAAACCACTCCCCCGATTCACTCTATTCGCGAGACTCCGTCGTTCGGGAGCCAATTCTGTCCGAGTACGTGGACCGAGAGCTCGTCAGGCCGGTCCCTCCGGGTGACGGGAACCGGTGCTTTAGGATTGGCGACAATGTGGATGCTTACAGCGATGGTGGGTGGAGGAAAGGGACAGTGGTGGATATTTTGGAGAATTCGAAGTATCTTGTTAGGTTTTCTGATAGGGAAGAGAGTTTTGAGTATGATCAGTGGAACTTGAGGGCTCATAAAGATTGGGATATTGTGAATGGATGGAACAGCTTGCATGTTGTCGCGCGGGAAGATCGCGGTAAAGAAAAGGTACTTATTAACAATCAACACTCATTATTTGTTATTATTTTAGGTAATCATATCGTTTCTATTTGGATGACGATTTCTTTATATATAGTATATATAGTCTCAAGTGCTCTAGCATATTGTCTGAAAGCATAAATAAGAAATAGTGTATTGGAAGAACGGCCCATGTGTTTCTTCCCAGACATTGCCCTGCTGTATGCTGCATGAGTCTCCCTTAGCATAATTTGGTCTCCCTTGGTAACCTAGAGGATGCATGACACTGTTTTCAGACCTATCAGGTAGCCATACATCAAACCATGTAGCATATATTCTGATCCAAAATTGAAAACCATGTAGATTTATCATTGCCATTGCCCATTTCTCGTACAAAATACTCAAGCAGCCAAGTTTCTTAGTTTTCGAAGCTTCCCCAACCTCAGACATGTTCCTCGGTGCTTCCACACTTGGACAACTTCCACCCCCTAACCGATAAGTTTGGACTGGTTCAGCCCTAGGCTCATTCTGTTTATTGCTACATAAGCGTCATATTAGCTTGATTTCCGACACTTTGCTCGATGCATGCAGCTACGAAGCCCCCATGTTCCCTCTTTTCATGAACATACAACTTCCCATCTTACTTTGGCCTTGGATGTGTCACTATGTTTGCCATTCCACTAGTAGTTCCTCATGATTTGCTCAATTGAGTTGAGGATCTTCTTTGGAAGCTTGAACATCGATGAGCTGAAAAGTTGGATGGAGAAAATAACTGAATTGATGAGTTGAAGCATTGCTGCATAATAGAGAAACTGAACTGTCTATGATTGGATTCTTCAGGTGATAGAGATGAAAAATGTCTAGTTTTCTTCTTTTCTGAGTATAGATGACATCAATGTTATACCAAGGCACCTACTGGGTATTTGTCCTTCAGTATATCCTAAGGTGGAAAGAACATTCTCCTTCACTACTTGGTGGACATACATGTAGTTATGGTTCTTTAGTCTATAAGCAGCAGGACTAGACAATTCCCTAGATGCAACAGGGTCCCTTTAACAAACTCAGTAGACTCCAACCCACCAAAAAAGAAAGGGAGTTGTGGGGGGCAGGGGGAAGGAACAACAACCTATCGTGACGTTATACAGAACAGGAATAGGACATCCTCTCCTATATATACCTTAATTCTTTTTTTTTTTTTTGTGGCATGTGTAATTCGTTGATTATCATGAATTGTTGGTTATAGTAGTGACTTTTGTTGTTATGATGCAAGAAATATGTTTGGTAACAATATTTCATATGCATGAGTTATTTAAAACAGCCTGCCTTAATTGTCCGGTCATTTATGGACTACCAATGTTACTCTGCCCCTTGTAAAGATACCATGGCTTGGTTATCCAATACACTGTGTGTGCTTCTTTTCCCCATGCTTACTTTAGAAGTTCAATTATGAGGATGATTGGTGGGGTTGTCCTGATAGCATATAGACAAATATATGCACTGTATATTTGGTCAAATAAGAGTCTTTTATTGTCCAGCTGGATGTGACATTATTTATGATCCATATTTGTGAATTTTTAAAGGTTGCAGCTTGTGAACTAGGTGGCCTACCCAAATTCCCTAAGCTACCTCTCCTGTGGAAATTGATGTAGTTAATCCATATATGCCTGCTCTTTTCTTGGATCAAATTTACAATAGACTGGTAGAATGTTTCATTAAGACTGTTTAATCAATAACTGAATGTGGTTTTACATTCCTCATTTATCATTTGTATTCGCAACCTGAGAAGTGAAACCTTTAGAAATCCATGAAGTTCTTAACATCTAATTTATTCCTCATGCTTTTTATTTTCTTTTGGCTTATGATGGTTCTCTTTTTATGCAGTCCAATATACTGAAACAGTCACTTGAAGGGGCTATAAAGCCCATAAGAATAAGATTCAAAGTAGGATGTCGGAAAAAGAAATCAGTTTTCAAGTTTAGAAAAGGAAGTATGGTTGAGGTCAGCAGTGATGAAAAAGGTTATGAAGATTCTTGGTACACTGCATATATAGTTGATTATATTGGAAACGACAAGTACCTGGTTGAGTATCTCACATTGAAAACAGAGGATGAAGCTGCACCCTTAAGAGAAGAAGCAAGGGTAGAGTTTGTCAGGCCGTTCCCACCTCCACTTGAGACGGTTTGTTTTCAAAGGCTAGACAAAGTGGATGCTTGGTACAATGAAGGATGGTGGGTTGGTGTAATTTCCAAAACTGTGAGGCACTCGCAGTATATTGTCTATTTCAGCACAACAAAGGAAGAAATTTTATTTGATAAGGCTGAACTGAGGCTTCATCAAGATTGGATCGATGGCAAGTGGATTGCTCCAAACAAGGTATGAACTTGAGAAGTTGTTGCATGTGTGAAAGTTTAACTTTGAATTACATGTTGATGTGCCTCACCATGTGTCATGCGACTGTATTCAAATAGTCTTTCAAGGATCTAGATTCCCTGTATTTTGTTGCTAATCTTATGGGTGACTATAGCAGTTTCTGCTTACATTATTATTTATTTCTATTATAAGTACTATTATGTTATGATTTGAGATCATCTTAAAGGTACTCATCTCCAGTTTCTACCAATTCTAAATGATTGGATTTGCTAGAAATTATTTACTGTGCATCAGCTCAAAATTAAAAATTGATTGTTTTTTTAAAAAATTGAATGATGTCTCCCCATTGATGATTTGAAGACTGAAAGTTGAGTCACTCTTGATATTGTTTTATTGTCTATAATTGCATATTCATTGTATATTGACTTGTAGAGTAGGGAAAATATTTCTTTTCATGTTATTATCCAATTCTCATTATTGGTCAAAGAAAGTGGAAGGAAAAATACTGTGAGTAAAGCATTGTTCAGTGCATTGCAGCTACAAATGCTTTTGCTTGATTGGATTCGTAACTGCTATGTCTTATGCAGGTGTATTTAGGATTGGACAAACCAAATGAAAAGAAGAATGAGGCTTGTGGGAAGAGTTCAAAACCAAAGTTCTCTAAGGGGATGAAGATCGAGGTTAAAAGTGATGAGGCTGGTTACTGTGGCTCCTGGTACACTGCAATTATTGTTGCTATGTTTGGTCAACAGAAATGTCTGGTGGAATATGAGACATTGAAAACAGAGGACGAAAAACAAAACCTGAGAGAACTAGCGGAAGCTTCACAACTAAGGCCTAGACCACCGGTAATTCAGCGTGTATACAGATTCAGACAGCTTGAAATGGTTGATGCTTGGTATAATGAAGGTTGGTGGGTTGGTCATATCTCTCATGTCCTTGAAGACATGAAATATAAAGTCTTCTTCAAAACATCAAACGAGGAAATAGAATTTGATCATCATGATTTGAGACCTCATCATGAATGGATCGGTGGCCAGTGGGCTGTTACCTCGCAGTAAGATGTATTCTCTGAATGAAGGGAGAGAAATTGGGAGAGAGCTATCTCCTTCCTAGAAGCCTTTCTATAACCAGATGTGTAAATATTAGTGAGTCCGTCTTCTAACTGACTTGTCTTCTTTAGATCTATGCATGATCATTTTACATAAACATAGCTGACTGCATTTTGTAGTATAGGTTGTAGTACATATAAATAGGCCTTTTTCTTTTCATTTTTATTTTCCCTTTTCTTGTCTCGGTGTCATTTTGTTCCCCAAAGCCGTGAGAGACAATAACTGAGTATCTCAAATCTTTGTGCTCCAGAATTGCTTGTGGATTGACTATCTTCGCATTGCAAGTGGAATAAAAAAGTTAGTAGATCCCTTTCCTCCAAGAAGGGGAATGGGCTAGAATTATAAACTTACGATCAATTATAAGCAAATGATATAGTATATTAGATTTAGTAGAGTGCTCCCTTTTCTTGTCTGTTAGATTTATCTAATTGCTATAAGTACATGTTCATACTGCTCCTATGCAAGAGGCATTTTATTGTGGATATGTCATTGTGTCATTTTATGTTTTTGGCAACAGTAAATTTAATAGGCTAATTAAAATGACGACTTGCAACTTTTATAGTAGATGTTTATTGTTGGAAATGGTTCATGGAAAAATCATTGCCATAGATATCTTAGACAACGGGGATTAATAACCATTACTTTATTTAGATAAATGGCAATGGTTGGAAATTGTTACTTTTCTGTTACATGTGATGACAGTACTTCATGCGAACAGCAATATAGTGTGGTTCCTTTTGAGTATGTCTATTCACGCAAGAACAAGAAGAATCCCTGATGCCTTTTCTTGTTCTTTAGTGTGATTGTGTAATGTTGGTGTTAAGTACGTTAGTAATATCTATGGTATTTATTATTGTTTATGTGACGTTATTTTCTAAGTTTAGGTGGGCCCACGAGTAGTGTTGTGAGGCTGGTTTACAGGTGTTTAAGGTTATGATGATGTGTCGAATAATTAAGGGGGTGGTAATTATGATAGCAATTGCATGTGTAACTGCTGTCTTGTATTACAAAACAGACTTTGTCATGGAATAAAAAAATCATTCCAGTATTTTTAGAAAAATTTATTTAAACCAGAGATCGTTGGGTTCCGTCTTAACGAGCCCGTATTTTGATATTCAAACACAAGCAGGAAAGGAAGGAAAACTCCTAGACTAGATTTATTATTGGATTCTCCTACATATAACGTTAATACCCGATCCTATTACAATTTGGTATCAGAGATAGGTTATATGGAGGAGATCAAGCAGTTGCAACAGCAATTTGGTGCGTTCATGAAGATGTACAAAAGTGATAGGGCGCAAATGGAAGAAATGTTGCAGTAATTGCTGAATCTTTCTAAGGATGCGATAGAATGGAAGCGAAAAGGGAAAGAGCAGGAAGAAAGCGGCATGATAAGAGAGAAGGAAGATGTTGCATTCGCATAAGAGGGAGTTGGTGAGAAAGGGATAGTGGTGCCCAACATGACTCGACTTGACTTTCCAAAGTATGATGGAACTATAGATCTGATAGGATGGTTGAATTGCTGTGAGCATTTTTTTCAAGTGCCAGAAAGGTTCGAAAGAAGAAAAGGTGGAAATTGCAACATATCATTTGGAAGGGGAGGCATAATTATGGTTTTTGAAAGTGGAGCAAGATCGTCCGGAAGTGAATTGGCAGGAATTCAAGATATTGTGTAATGAACAGTTTGGTCCCCCTATGCGCAGCAGCCAATTGGGAGAACTTGCAAAGTTGAGACAAATTGGTTCTGTAGAGACTTATCAGCGAAAATTTACACAAATTGCAGCACGAATACCCTCCTTATCACTTGGTCAAGAAGTGGCTTTATTTTTGAGTGGATTAAAGGAGTACATTGCTATGGATGTAGAGGTTCAAAAGCCAAAGGACTTAACTCAAGCCATAAATTTGGCTCAAATGTTTGAGAGGAGAAGCTTAGCTGTGAAAGAAGTTGATACTCCTAAGAAAAGGCAAAGTTTGGCGAATATAATAGGCCACCAGCAGGGAAGGGACCCTATGTTCGATGGCTAAGTAGTGCGGAAATGGAGGAAAATAGGAAAAAGGGATTGTGCTTTAATTGTGATGAACAATTTTCCGTTGTTGATTGTTGTAAGCTGCTATTTTGGCTTGAATGTTTTGGAGATATGGATGGAAATGAAGTAGATGATGGGCATGAAGAAGAGGAAGATGATGTGGGAAAGGTGAAAATTTCACTCTAGGCAATGGTGGGTATGAATAAGTTCCAAGCAATGAAATTAAGAGGATATATCAAAGGACAGCCGGTAGTGTTGCTTCTTGATTCTGGAAGTACCCACAGCTTTGTGGATGCAGCAATTGCACAACACCTTAAACTGCAAGTTGAATAGAAAGAATGTGGTGGTGGCTAATGGAGAAAGTGTGAAAAGTGGCGGTGTTTGTAGAAAAGTTACCCTCTTGGAGGCTAACTATATGTTTAAGGTTGATTTGTATACATTACCATTGTGTGGAATAGATGTCGTTGTTAGTGTTAATTGGCTGAGCACTTTAGGAGCTATTGACTGGAATTTTAGGGAGATGAAGATGAAGTTCTCATTTAAAGGAGATAGAGCAAAGTTGCAAGACTTAAAGGTTTCCAGTCGAAGTCCTAATGTGGCTGTTGCATTGCAAAAAGTGGAGAAAAATGGAGATCTTCAAATGCTGATAATAGAATATGAAGATGTTTTTTAGCCTTTACAAGGATTACCATTGGCCAGACCTTGTGACCATAGAATTCAGCTATTACCAGGAACGTCCCTAGTAGTGGTCAGGCTGTATCACTATCCACACGGGCATAAAGATGAAATCAAGTGGCAATGTGAAGACATGTTGGCAAAGGTATAATTAGAGCAAGTAATTCACCTTACTCTTCCCTGGTGTTGTTGGTACAAAAAGCCAATAAATCTTGGTGATTCTGTGTGGACTATCGAGCACTTAATGAGAAAACGGTAAAGGAGAAATTCCCAATTCCAGTCATTGAGGAGCTCTTGGAAGAGATTCATGGGGCTAGGTGTTTTTCTAAACTGGATTTAAGTTCCGGTTACCATCAAGTGCATATTCATAAAGCTGACATTGAGAAAACGGCTTTCTGTACCCATCATGATCATTTTGAGTTTCTTGTTATGCTATTTGGGCTTACCAATGCCCCTTCCACTTTTCAAGCCTTGATGAATAAAGTATTTAAGAGGGTCTTGAGAAAATTTGTACTTGTTTCCTTTGACGATATTCTTATATACAGCAAAACATAGGCAGAACACATGCAACATTTACATAAGATATTAACCTTATTGAGAATGCATTAGTTATTCTTAAAAAAATCTAAATGCACGTTTGCTAAAACGTAAGTGTCTTATTTGAGTCATCTCATATCGGTGGAAGGAGTTAAGGCAAATCCGGCCAAAATAGAAGTAATGTTACAGTGGCCAAAACCCATGATAGTCACGGCACTTAGAGGCTTCCTTGGTTTGACCGGCTATTATGGTCATTATTTGGCTAATTATGGGAAGATAGCCAAGCTGTTAACCAACATGTTACGTAAAAATAGCTTCAAATGGACAACCAAATCTGAATCTGCGTTTGAACGGTTGAAGTTGGCAATGACAAAAGCATTGGTGTTAGCTTTACCCAACTTTTCACAAATGTTTGAGGTTGAATGTGATGCATTGGAAGCTGGAGTTGGGGCTGTTTTACAGCAATAGGGGAGGCCTATATCTTTCTTTAGTAGGCCATTCGCTTGTCAACATCCCAAATTAGCTTCATATGAAAAAGAGCTCATTGGTTTAGCGAAGGCAATAAGATATTGGCGTCCATACCTTTAGGGAAGGAAATTTTTAGTGCAGACTGACCATTATGGCTTGAAATTTTTGCTAGAGTAGCAAGTTTCCACCTCCCTGCAACAACATTGGGTAAGCAAGCTTATGGGGTTCGATTTTGAAATTGAATATCGCACCAGCCGTGAAAATAAAGTAGCTGATGCACTTTCTTGTCCAGACAGCCAGCAAGTTCAACTTTGTGCACTTTCTAGCCTTATCCTGCATCTGTTTGACCTGGTTAAGATAGAAACAGCTTCATCAGTCCAAATTCAACAGTTGCAATAGCAGATTAAAAGAGGTGAGCTAGATCACAAGTGGTCCATCAAGGATGGGCTTATATTTTTCCTAGGAAGGGTTTATTTGGATGCTGCTTTAGGTTTATGTTCCACAATTATCGAAGCTGTTTATTGCACTGCATCGCACAAGACTTTTATTGGACTGGAGTGAAGTGCCATATTCAAGACTTTATTCATGCTTAAGCAATTTGCCAAAAAAATAAAGTAGAGCACTTATCACCAGCGGGGTTGCTCTAACCACTACAATGTCCCACTCAAGTTTGGTCTGATATTTTGATGGATTTCATTGATGGTTTGCCTTTATCAGATGGGAAATCAGTCCTCCTTGTAGTAGTCGATTCTCTAAATATGCCCATTTTTTACCCATTAATCATCCTTACACATCTGTCTCAGTAGCTAGAGTGTTCTTTGACAATATCTTCAAATTACATGGTCTTCCGGAGACCATTGTTAGTGATCAAGATGCTACTTTCACCAGTTCCTTTTGGAATGAATTATTCGAATTTAGTGGAACGTAGTTGGCTTTCTCTTCCGCTTATTACCCCAAAAGTGATGGGCAAACTAAGGTGGTTAACTGTACCATTATCTTCGCTGTTTTACAGGGGACAAACCAAAAAAATGGGTGGAATGGATTTCTTGGGCTGAATTTTGTTATAATATGGGTTACCATACAGCTTTAAAAGCTACTCCCTTTAAAATTGTTCATGGGCAGCCACCTTGACGACTTTTATTCTATTATCCAGCTCAATCCAGATTGGTAGTGGTGGATAGAGTTCTACTTGACAGAGATGAAACATGCAGACTCTTGTGCTAGCAATTATTGCAAGCATAGAATCGCATGAAGATTCAGTATGACTAGCATCATTGAGAAGTCCAATTTGACGTGGGTGATTTGGTCTTATTGAAATTACAGCCCTATCAACAATACTCTTACAAAAAAACGCCACCAAATTCTTGCTCCAAAGTTTTATGGACCTTTTCCCATCACCACTCGCTTTGGCAGCATTGCTTATTGACTTCTTCTTCCACCCCAAGTCAAGATCCACCCGGTCTTTCATGTATCATATTTGAAGAAGTTTGTAGGAGATGTGAATACCACCCCTACACTATCAGAAGTGCAGCAAGGTCTCGTACTACCAACACCACAAGTTGTTTTGGACACTTGAAAGACGTCTTTCGGCCCAGAAGTTCTCATCCATTGGAAGCATTACTCCCCAGCTGAAGCTTTTTTCTTGGGAGAGTGACACAATGATGTAGAAACGTTACCCATCTTTCGTGCATGACATCATGCACGCACTTGAAGGGAGGAGTAATGTTATACGTCATGATAGTACTCCACATGAGCAGCAATATAGTGTGGTTCCTTTTGAGCATGTCTATTCATGCAAGAGCAAGAAGAGTCCTTGATGTCCTGTCCTGTTTCTTTAGTGTGATTGTATAATGTTAATGTTAAGTATGTTAGTAATATCTATAGTATTTATTATTATTTGTGTGATGTTATTTTCTATGTTTAGGTGGGTCCACCAATAGTCTTGTGGGACTGGTCTACAGGTGTTTAAGGTTATGATGATATGCCGAATAATTAAGGGGGTGGTTATTGTAATAGCAGTTGCATGTGTAATTGCTGTCTTGTATTACAAAACAGATTTTGTCATGGAATAAAAAAATTATCCCAGTATTTTCAGAAAAATTTGTTTATATAAGAGATTGTTGGGTTCTCTCTTAACGAACCTGTATTTTGATATTGAAACACAGGTAGAAAAAATATAACACTGTTGCCTTGCAAACTTAAAAATAGGTGACCAACTAAAAAAGAATTGGAAAAAAGCGCTCAGCAATACTCCTTAACAAACCATAAAACTCATAAACCCTAATACTGTTCCTCTCTAGTCTCACATTGTTATCTCACCAAGCAAGAGAAGAAGAAGCTACAGGTCTGTTTTCTCTCTTTCTCTCTTCCGTACAATGTTTGTATTTTATTATTGTTGGATTTGTATTTTTGTATGTGTTTACAATAGAAGACATCTATTTGTGGGTCTTTGAATACTAGGTGTATAATATTTTCATTGAAAAATTTTAGGTTTGTTTGATATTTTAAACTTATTTTGTGATATTTTAATTGAAACTGCCTAAAAGGGTTCTTTTTTTGCTTGGATATTGCATGAATGTGTTGTAAACATAGGAGAGACTAGACCAAGGAATCCTCCTTTTTGTGCCACTCCATACTTTTTATTCTTTTCCATCTTTAATTTACATTTTTTCCCTAAATAATTAATGTGTATGTCTTTGGCTATTAGATTTGGATCTTTGCTTGTTTTGGTGCTTTTATTGATTTTTTAGTTATATCAATGCTTTTATCAGGTTCCTTGTTCTTAGTCAATCTGTTGTTAGTTTTGGTTCTGCTGATCTAAATGAACAGTGGTAGTCATTTTATTCAGCTAGGCATGTAATCTAAATGAAGGAAAGGCATTACTCTTTTCCTTCAGCAGTTTGGTGAATGGAGATGATATTACATGATATCTGCTCTTTTGTCTAGAATGCGTAGCATAATTTGTGAGTTGGGATTCTGAAAATGACTTAAATTTTCCAATATAATAAATCCCTGATATTCTCTCTCAGCTATTTTGTCTTTGCTGTGATAGCTTATTGAAGCTGTAGCTACACTATTTTTGGAACCACAATTCAGGTTCTCTGGGAAATGAACATTGGAAGGCATTAGACAGTGTTTAAATTTCTTTTCTAGCTTTCCATCAGATTAATGCTATTATATTACAATTACCAATGTGAGTCGTCTGTGCTGCATCTTTCTTACCAAAATTTTTGAATACTGGATATGTTTTCATTTCTGAAGTTGGTTAGATGTAGGGATAATGTGGTGTCATAAGCCGAAACCAAGGAATTAACAAACATATGAACTAAAACCTGTCCAGTATTTATTATCAGGAAGAAGTTATTTGCCTGAATAAAATACAGATCTGGTTAACTATGAATAGAGTGTTGGTATAGTTGTCCTTGAGAACATTAATTTTAACTGCCAAATGCTGAAGATCCTGAGTATGCTCAACCATAGAGCAGTTACCTTACAGGACTGCAAGTATTTTTTGTTGTGAGCATCTGCAATTCTGTGAATATAATCCTCTAAGTCTTTATATGGAGGGGAGAATGGCACTTTCCCTGGAGCACCCTCTTATCTCTTCTTCATGAAGGTTTGGTTTCAACAAGTATCTTTAGGTCCTGGAAGTATTTTGTCAGATTTAATCTGAGGTTACTGTTTAGAGTCTCAGAGCATTACTAATACAAAGTTTTATGACTTCTGGGACAATTTTCAATCCTGAAGCATGTTGTTACAGAGAGCAGACTGTTGTGCCATACTGTATGTGGAGAATTGAAGATTGAGAAGTTACATATAATATTACCATGTGAATAGGGACTTGGGAGTGTCTGGTATAGTGAAATAGGTCCTTAGGAGTAGAAAGGTTGGAATAATCTTGGAGGAGTAGCATTTGAAACATAAGTTGGAATACTTTGTGGCATTATCAAAGTAGTAGTTTTGATTTGATTTCCCTGTTGCTCTGAATACATCAGTCTTTTTTATGAGATTTAGGTGACAACTGTTGTGTGTTTTTGTCATAGATGATCGCATTTTAAATGTCAACATATATAGATAAAATGAACTTTGGAACTTTCTCTTTCCAATTTGCCTGGAATAGGTATCTGGAACACCAACCTAGGAAGCGATGGAAAAAGTGATCTGGTTCTCAAAGCTATGCTCATTTGTGCTTTCATCCTATGACTAGTTGTCTGTAGAAGTCTGAACACCTTGGATAAGCTAATCCGATGGAGCTTTACCAGCCAAAAATTGATGTCATATTTATGGGACCGGAAAACTTTTCTTTTTATTTTACAGTGCCACTGTGCGAACAGAGAAAGGAATAGTGAATTATGGGTTACCACAGATATTTTTTGACTGGGATTCGATGCTCAGTGGACTCATTTTAATTGCAAATTCCTGAAACTAGGTTGTAGTCAGGTGGAAAATGGCTTTCCCAGCTGCTGTATTTTTGTTTGGAGAAGCAGTTATTTGTAATGTTGTAATGCTGTGTGTGTTTTTAGTTAGATATCGATTATACACATTGAAATTGACCCTAGTATTGCTTTAGTTGTCTGGAATTCAATATAAACCTGCTTTGCTACTTGTAAACTTGTATTGGTTGTGTTTTTTTAATGGTGGGGTGGGGTTTAGTGTTGTAGGATTGTCCACATCTACAAAGGCTATGGCCAATAGGACTCCATGAAGTTATTACCATTAATTTCTAACATTAATAAAACCACAAAGTTACCCCTAAAAAAGTTCTAACTTAATCAATTACCTTAGAAAAATGTCTCCAACTTGATTTGAATATTTTATCTGTAAATTTTCTGTGTAAGATTTTGATGAATCCTACTATCTGTTACTCCTGATAGAATCCTTCTCTTGTGATCTTTTGGCTTTCCATAGAGTAAATGAAATATCTTGGTTTGTCACTTTTGCTTGCCTGTTCTCTCAAGAGATTCTATTAGTCTTTGCACATGCCCCTAAGCCAGGAAGGCTATTTTGGGCACCTTTTGATTAAGAATAAAGAAAAATCTTATCGTAAGAGATGGAATAAAATAATTTTTTCAAGTTTCTATGCACTTGCTTTTTCATGTAGTGTGTAATCAGTGAAAAATTTGTATCTTTCCTGAACCTTTCACAAGTGCTCCGGGCACTGGAGACCCTTTTTTCTTATTGGCCGGGGATCACTCTCTTTTTTGTGGTCATACGGGGAAAAGTGAAGCTTGGCAGTGTTAGTTTCAGCAGTTTTTCATTGGAGAAAACAAAAATCAAGGTATAGTTTATTTCTTTCATTGAAAATGTTTTGTAGTTTCAATTGTGGGTAGTACTGCTTTGGTAGTTTGGACTTGCTGATTCTTAATGAAATGAATTAAACCATTGTGATTTACAAAATAAGTGGCTGTGTCGTGTTAGATTCATCCTTGTTTAATTTCTCATCCTGCACATGTGTATCTCTGGTTCTCTGGAAGTGTAGTGCAAGCTTATGTAGGTAACTTGTGAGAGCTTTTTGCTTTTGCTGAAACTGTTGACTTGAGCCTGCAGCACTTGGGAACTAGTGAATCGATCCGTCCTATACCATATAGAGTTGGGGACTAAAGGTCATTTAATTTGCAGAAAACACTTTGTCAACATTCTGTAGAGATATAAAAAGGCACCCTTTTAAGAATGAAAACAACGATATATGTATAAGCACAATGTACTTGGTTTCAATTTCACAGGGGATGGACTAAAGATATTTAGTTATATATATTTACACAATGAGAAATAAAATCACATTTTTTTTCTACATTGATATTTGTGTATAAATATCATTCTATTCCAGTACTGGTTGCTTGTAGAATTGGTAGGATTGGTGTTGCTGTGTACTGCTGGGATCACTTTTCCTTGTTCTTCCTCGCTGTCACTTACTGCAATATCATCGTCCGATTGGGCGAATCCCCGAGACTGAAAAGTGGGAAATACTTCGTCAGAGTGATGGATGGGATTGCATTTCCTGTAATTAAAGATAGCTGAATCTGAGACTGTTTCATTTTGCATATGCTTTATCTCTCAGAATCGCGATCATTTCGCGTTCCATTGTACCTTTGAGATATGTAAATCAATTATTCAAATCACATTTTGTATCAGAAATAATGGTATCTTCAGTTCTGATTGACGCCGAGATGTATCAACTTGGTCTATATGTCGAATCTAAGGAAGAGGCATCATTATTATGGAAAATCAAAGTGGAATGGACAAATCCAATATGGTTTTAACGCCATCAAGACAAGATTTTCTAATTATCGGATTAGAAATCAACATATAAACTATACCCTCAATACCAACATTACTCTTCCTACAGATTATATAGGGAACAGCATTACGGATGAATTAATCATCAGTTAACTATTAGTTAAATCTTGTACCTCTCAATGTCTTAAGTAGGCCAGTGGGAGTTTACATGAAATGATTCACAGCTTACATTGAGATCATTTGGAACATTAATGGTGGAGAAATAAACAAGACTGGGAGTGCAAAAAGTCATCTGGTTTTTCCATACTACAAGAGAAATATCAACTCCTCCTTTATTATAAAGGAGGGACAATGTTAAGCATGACCTTTCTCCGTGTTGAATTCCTTCCAACTAAAATACATTTCAATGTCGAAGTAGAATAATTGGAGCTCATATGAAACGATCCACAACTTATACAAGATCATTTAAAACTTTAGAAGTGGGAAACGAACTAGATTAGGAGTATGAAAAATCATCAAGGTTTTTTTTTTTTTTTATACAAACGTTGTATTAACATTTCCAAAATAGTTAATGTTAATTGTGGAGATCTTTTAATGTGGAACTAATCATTTAAAACATTAGTAGTGGGAAACGAGCAAGATTAGGAGTGCGAAAACTCATCTAGTTTTTTTTTTCCTTTACAAAACTTTGTATTAACATTTTCGAAATAGTTAATGTTAATTGTTGAGATCGTTGAATGCGGAACCAAGTGATGAGACCATCGATATATGCCTAAGACTAAGAGCTTGTGATGGCATTATCAATCATCATATGGTATGAAGATTTTTTTTTTTTTATTTGATTGTTTATTGAAAACATTGCTTTTAGGCTATATATATTTTATTACCTTTGAAAAGATTTTATTTGTTTATATAGTTTCCATTGTGATGCGATATGATATGGCGCATCATCAAATTAGGATAGATATTTACGTTAAAGCTCTTTCGTCCCTTAAATATCTCATTCCTTATGAGTTATGTGTTATCGACATATAAACGCAGATATCTTGTGCCAACTGATTGGCATGGGGCTTCTTCTCGAATAGTAGGAATCAAATTAATCTTTTTGTCTAGACCACTTGTGATCTTTTTGTTCATCTATTGATCAACACCTCAATAAGGGCAGATCTCAATGGCACAACAATTACAAATAATGCTGATTGATTGTTGAACTGATCTAATTGGGTCAAAACTTAACAAACAAAAATCACAAATCATCATCCCTCAATCGAGACATACTATCACATTTTAACCAACATACGCCTTAATCATACCTCAATGCTACTTGCTACACAAGCACAAATAATAAACCAGCAAATACAATTCAATTATTTACCTATCCAAAAAACTTATTCATGTTGGAATTCCACCTTAGCTAGAATAGCAAACCTCCATAATTTGAATCCCCTTTCCAAACTCCCATACGTGCCTATCTCTCCTAGTTGTCCTTATTTTTTAGGGTTCTTTTAATCATGAAAATTTTAAATAAAAAAGAAAAACCCCGATATGCCCTTACTAATAATAGGAGAAGATTACACTTGTTCTTGTTTTGACTAATAAAAGATTTTATTGCTTATATCTTACTTCCTTCTAGCAACATACTTTCCTCCTTCATAAGATATTTGATATCAATCTCTTTATACCAAAAATATTCCTATTAACAATTTACTACCGTTCTGTGAAATTTTATTGTTTTTTACCTAGCACATCCCAAAGACCAAGGGACATAAACGATTTGTCATATGCTCATCACATAATGAGTGGGCAAAAACTAACACCTACGACTTGTAAATATTCAATAATAACTCCAATGCCACGTTATCTTTTATTATCAGTACTTTACAACTCCATAAATAGAATATGAGTTTGACTAAATTACTAATTGCTCAAACTATGACCAAAGAACCTATTAATATCAAGATTCTCTAGCACTTCATTGCCAGGTCCTGAACCTAGGTTTGTAGTCTAAATCTAAAATAAATCCATTTATTTGTAGTACTTGAAGGGAAAAAAAAAAGAAAAGAATTGACGATGGGTGAGTTAAGTGCTAATACATAAACATACAACCACACATGCATGCAATGGAAAACACAAAAACATATGTTTATAACATATGCTATTGTAGCAAGCACAAATTTATTAGTTTGCCAATCTACTATAAGTGGCCATATGGGCATCTTGTATCTATCGATATCAGTCATTTTGCAAATTATTACCAAAGCACTTGCCTGGTTCATAATATAACCAAGGTCAACAACCCTTTATTGTTACCTACGTAATTAGATCTCTTTGGTACGAGGCTGCTTAATGGCTTATAATATCATAATAATCACTAGGTGGATATACAAACCACAGGTCATCCTCGAGCTTTTTGGCATCTCTTAAGCATAAGCAGCAAAATACTAAGGTTTAACTTTTTGTTAAGTTCATTATTTAACCAAACTCAACACACATGACATATCAAACAAGTGTTTCTGCACCTAACTCATGGGCAACCATAAACAACGAATCACAAGAATTATCAAAACTTGTTGCAACATATACATTTATACGCTACATATCAATATTAAAAGGAAAAAAGAAAATAGGATTTACCTATAACTATAGTTTTAATTTAACTCCTATTAATTTATAATTTAAAGAAAATTCTTCTGGAAACTTCTAGAAACAACATGTAATGAAATTCTAGATTAAAACCTATAATTAGGTTTAACTTATTTATTTACATATGCTTCAAAGTTAGGAACAATCTACTTATGTAAACCTTACAAGTTCTTAAGTAGGGTTGGAGTCATTAAGAGTGTTAGTCAAGATATTCCCTAGAATTAATAAGGCAAAATAACTCATAACATAAAACGTAAGGTATAAACCTTAAATCGAATTCTGAAACCTTAATCAATGGCTCAAAACATAATATGATAATTTCAATACAAGAACCCTAAATTGAAAACTTTAGCTCTAAAACACTACTACGAAACCTTAGTAAGGAAACCATAGATCAAGTCAGAAACCTTAATTATACGTGGAAAAACTAAATTGCCTGTGATTCTCTAATCAATAAGTGAAAACTATCCAATAATACTAAACAATTCAGTTTAACAACCCTAAATTACCCTCATAGACATAACCAATTACCAATAATTAATGTCAATCGCTAAATGATGTCAATTAATCAAATTACATCAATTGTTAATGCTAATCAATCCAAGTGAACAAGACGAACCCTAAACATTACCCTAGTGATTGGTGCCACCTATACCACCTTAATTAGGTTACCTTAATTTTCCATTAGCTACTTAATTAAACATGGTCCCCTAATTAACTAAAGGTCAATTGAATTAATTAAGGCTGTATCAACTAAGTCGTTGGTGAATCTAATTGAAAGTGACATCATGTACTAATTAAACAAAGATTTTTCTTGAAGAAGCAAACCTTACAATGCCTCCTCTTATGACCTAAATCACATTGCCTTGTGACCCTAAATAACACCCTTTGGCCTTGTCTTCTTCCCCCTTTCCCTCATTGTATCACTAGCCACTATATACACGTATACCCCAACTAAAACAACACTACATAGGCTACCTTAGCACTAGTCTCACCAAACAACGAGAGGAACTAATCAATTAGACTTATGGAGCAAGGTAGAAGAGGGAAATATTGAAGTAAAAAAGGTGGAAGTAGGGCTAGGATTTCAATCCAAAGAGGGAGGTGCAAGTTAGGTAAAGCAACCACCTTTCCATCTAATTTCTTAAAACTTTTTGAGGTCTTGTTATAGAATCTTGTAGTATAATTATTTACATGTAAACCTAGGTTTAGATTTGTAGGATGAAGATGTAAGCTATGTAAACTATGATCAAATAGCCATGGAGATGTATATGCTACTCCTTATGAAATTGTAAACAAGAAATGGGTCCAAGCATGATCCCCCTTAAGGACAAATCGTGTAGTGAGCAAATGTAAGTTTATTTTGAGTGTTAATGAGTAATCTTAGCTCAAAATACAACTAAAAAGCCACATAGTGATGCTTGGTAATAGGTTAGTGAATAATTAGTGAGAATTACCTTAAAACCACCCTTATTACCATGTCAAAGTAACTTGTGAAAATTTGGTTATTTTTTTATTGATTCCTTATAATCATGAATTAAGTTGATGAACACTTGATTAGGGCTTAATTAGGTGGGCTAAACATTAATTTATAATCTTATATGCAAAATTGGACTTAAAAATGGCTATCAAGCTTTAGAAACTCGATTTGAAGTCCATGAACTCAAACCACTAGATCTAGAACTAAGTTCAAAACCATGAATTGGAATGGGACAAAAAAGGCTAGGGCTTGAACAAGTGCCATAGGCTTTAGCTTAGAGTTGTAAGTGATGGAATGGGCCCAAAAACCCATAAATGGCCTTGAAAATCTAAATTGGAGCCCATTTTCCTCATAGGCTAGTAGATAAATTACAAGTTAAAATGTCAAGAGAAAGCCCTTAAAACTCTATAAGAAATTGTGAAGGCTCATTGTTGGCTAAAGCTCAAGACTAGATCAAAAACCCACTAAATTAAGCTTTAAAGTAACCATATGGACCAAAACAACTATTAGGTTGAAACTATCAGTGAACCCTTTGATTCCTTAGGCCTAAACCTGAAATAAAAGCCTGATAGAGAATAAGAGTTGGTTAGGAATGAAGGCTACACACTTAAGCCTACAAGCAAGCCCAAATTCAACATAGACAATTCAAGCCCTTTTGGCCAACGAAATAGATCTAGTCATTTCCCTTGGTTGTGGGTCCTGAACACCAAAATATACTCACCATGTGAAACTACATAAAAAAACCTATGAAAATGATCATAAAAACGTGAAAAAATGGAGTTAAAATGAGAAAAGTTATGGCCCAAAATAATAATTAGCTACAATAGGGAAAGTATAATTAATTTAGGATGGTAGGTTGGTTAGTCTATTATATACCTACTGGTGTCATTCCTAATTTATCCTTAGTGATATTGATCTGCTTTAAAGCTATTGGAGGGCTACAACAATCTATAGGACATTATAACCGAGTGAGTTTTCCGATGATCTCCTTTTTTGCTTGTGCTTATAGCTATAGTTGTATATTAATTTAATGATGACCAATTGATTATGTAGGTTTTTGGGTTTATGCTCGTGATTGATACTCTGTATGTATTAGTTTGTTAAAACACCTTAATCCATAGAAAAGATGAATTGGATGCTGTAATAGATAAGTAATAGGGTTGTGATTGTCTGTGATAATTGAATGGCTACATAAATAAACTGAACCCAACTATAGTCAACTCAATAACTAAAATAGCCATGCATTTTCATATTCTATTAAGGTCATCAACATCACGTGGATGGTATGGAGGGGCCATGTAAGAAGGGATTTAAATTTTGTATACGTGTGATTTATATATGTTTTGTATGAGGTATTCATATGCTTGACCTTACCTTAATCTTTGAGAACTAATTAGTGAAGGGAGATACTGCCCTCTGGTTGAGGTCTAGTCTATGGGGCTACTGCTAAGGGGTGAGTGAGACTGCGTATGCTCCTCACATCCATCCCCTTATACCTTTGCAAGAGATTGTGGAGCATAAAAACCAACTAGAATTGAAAATAGTATTTATTAAACACACCAGCTCACAAAAGATAGGTCTTTATAAAAGAAATTAATCAATTCAATCTATTAGCTAAAGTCTCAAAAGCAAAATAACAAATTTAAATACAATTTCTAAAATATTCAAAGTATTGCTAACATCTAAATTTTCTCAACTCATCTCTATATGTTTAATAAGTGCTATCATCACTCCCACCATCAGAATTTAAGTCATATCCCACATAGTCATAGGAATCACTATTTATAATGAACTCATCACCAGGAATGAAATCTCAAAAAAGAGTGATGGTAGCACCTAGTATAAAGTTATTATGTAAAACCCGTAAAAATAAAAATAATAATAATAAAAGATGAAGCGGAGTATTGAAAAGTAATTATATTTTTAGCAAAAGGACATTTTGGTAATAGTTAGGGAAATTATAGAAAGGGTAGAGAAAACCCCAGCCTTCATTTTGACACTCTATTGAAATTAGTTGTTTTGTTTCTCTCATATGAACCTCTGTAAAGTGACCAAATCTTAGTTAAATCAAGAAAAGGTAATTAAGTTCCATGATTCTAATAAGTGATTTTAGTAACTTAGATCTAATTATGGTGTTTTCATTATAAGGTTTTATGGATTGGGTTTGTAGAATTGTATTTTGAGAGAGATCGCTTTCATCAAACCCTGAAAGTGATGAGGTATGTATTCTTTAATGAAGAAATGGTTATTTTGTGTTTGATGTTGTGAAATTTGTGTTTGATGTTGGTAAATTTGAATCAAACCTGGATATTTCGTAGTAGGAAGTTTGTAAAAGTTTATGTTAGGTAAAGTTTTAAGGTGATAGGATGATCTAGGGTTGAATCAAAAGGTTTTTTGAATGAGAAAAGTTGAAAAATTTTAAAGTGTTTGTCAAAAGAGAGAATCATGGGCAAGATCATGGATGTAATCCTACCCATGATCCCTTCTAAATGTTTTTCAGTTGCAGTGTGAAGTGAGTTCTAGGGGTCAAAGAGGATTATAGCCTAAGACTATAGCCCTAATCCCTAGGCATGGTTCTAATATGAAATTTAAAGAGAATGACGATTAAGGAACATGGCCTTGAACCTTGACCATGATCCTATTCCTTTCCTTACTTCATTATTTTTCAAGCTTCCTTATTACTAATTCTTGTTCTAAACTTTCTTAAAAACTTTTGGAACTTTAATTCAATTCTTGAGCTCTAGAATAAGTCATTAACAAAGTTTAAACTAAGTAGTGTTAAGAGAGAAATAGAAAAACACATCATGTAGTCTTTAAAAAGAAAAAGTGTTTCCATTATACTTTAAGTGTTGAAAGGAATCATGAGTTTAAGACATATTTTGCTTAGAATCTAGATACGTATTCATTGTGCTTGTTAGGTGTGCTTATTGGAATTAGAAATATAAATGAACTTATTCAATTTATGGTTGTATTTGATACTTGTGTGTAGCTTGGTCTAGTGATGGATTCTTGAAGAGCACCCATGTGATCCTTGGGGGAGGTTATTACTAGTAGAGTTGCTCTCAAATATGATTAGAGGTAAATTTAGGGTGACAGGATTGAGGTTGTAAATTTATATTAGTTAGTAGATATGAGAACCATGGATGGTCAGCCTTTACTAGTAGACATGGGTATTAGGAAGGTGTGGGGATCATGTGATGGTAAACCCTTTTTAGTAAAGAATATGATGTTAGGACAGAGTTAGGGCCTTAAGTGGTGAACCTGTGTTTGAAGTTTTGTTTAGGGCCGTGGTGGTGTTCTCATTTGAGTTTTGTGATTGGATTCATGAGTATTCTCTTATTGCTTGTGAATTTAAATATATAAATCAATAAATTGATTGTTGTATCATAAGTTGCACAATAATGCATGTGGCTTATGAAATTATGTCGCATGTACATGTGTTTATGATACTCATGTACTGGGCATTGGTATTTATTCCTTTATTTCTTTTTCAATTGTAGAGATATATGAGACACCTGTTATCTATGAAGATGTTATTTACACTTACTACTATCAGGATTTGGGTAGTGATACTTACTATTACTACTATGAGGAAGATCATTAGTTTTAGTGAAAATTTGCTGAGTTAATCTCCAAGGAAAGACATTTACCTTTCTTTAGACTAGTAACTGTAGATGTTTCTATACTAATAAAGATTTTATGGAGGAGTATTATAATTGAACTCAATTGTGGAAATTTATGTTTATAAATATTATGAGATATTTTGAGGTTAATCAGTATAATTCTATAAGACCACTGAGAGTTAATGCTTATATCTTGGAGTTTTAAATTATATTTGATACTTGATGTGTTAATAGATGGCTAGAGATATGTAGTAAGTTGTAATTTACTAAGCTTTCGGCATCACAACTAATGTGATATTGGAGTCTAAGTTTTAAATGTTAAAAGAAGTTAGGGAAATTGATCAGTAGGACGATGAACATGTTAATAGGGGGTAGTTGTAAGCCCTAAAGCTAAGTTAAGTAATCGTAGAATTAAACTTAAAGCACAAGGTTTAGAGCGATCGGTTAAAGGATCTGATCAAACCCAAATTATAAACTATTGAGAGAAATATTAGTAAAAATGACCCCGTAAATGTGAATTTAAGAAAATAAGTAGTAAAATAGGAGACTATAAAATTTTCAAATTTTAAGTATAATAATTGCTAATTAACAAAAAGGCGAAAGGTGTAATTTAATAACTAATAAATTACTAGAGATAGATTAAATGTATACTAAAAATTTTAGAATGACCTAAATAATAATTAGGAATGTTCACATGTACCCCACATGTATTTACATGTAGATAAAAATATGCGAAATTACCTAAATTGGCAAAAAACTAAGTAAATAATTAAAGAAAATTATAAATTAATTACGAAAAAATTAGAAAAAAATCAAAAGAGAATAGAATGATCCAAATCTGATTGTGGTAGGTCAGGAACTGCAAAATAAAAATCAACTAATTAGAATTAAGCAACATAAAAGCTAAAAATCAAGGAAATTGGGCAAAGTCATGTCTAATTAATGCATAATAATTACCAAAATCGTCTATAAATAGGGGGAAAATTTCCAGAACTCATTTAGGCAATGAGAAATCTGAGAAAAATCGAGAAACTCAAAAATTTAAGAGAAAATTCAGAAAACAAAAAAAGAAAAGAAAAGAAAATTGTGCAAATTGAGCAAGTGAGCCGAACCAACGCCTTACCACCACCTGGGACTGAGCCACCACCACCACCCTACTCTAGACCCACCGTCTGGACTGGCCGACAACCTTGGACTGGGTTTGGACGGCCAGAAACCATCGAATCGAGTGAGTCCCGTAATTGTCCCGATTTTGTATAATTTAGTAAAATTAGTTATTTTACCCCGAAAATTATGAAACTTGTTATTCTGAGGTTTTATTGTATGTAGATTTAGGGAAAAATAGTGATTTAGTTTAATTACGTCTGAAAATATAGGGTTCTTAATAAATTGAACAAAACCGAGCATGATTATAAATAAAAATAAATAGACTTAGGAGTGTAGTTTGGAGCTCAATTTTTTTTTTCTGTAGGATGCTCATGTGATATAAAACAGTGCTATGAAGCCATTTTTTAAAAATTAATTTTGAAAATTTTTAAGTTAATTTTTAACCCTAAAATGATGGAAAAGTTGTGTGATTTTGGGTTAATTAGGTGATTAAGATACTAATTACTGATTTAGTTAGTAATTAGATGTTTAGGGAAGTTAATCTTTGATGTGGAAACCTAATCCTAGCCTTTGAAGTATTAAGTATGGTTAATTTAGGGAATTAGGTAGTTAATGTAAGAAATTAGTAATATGTGAAATTGAAAATTAATAAATCTAAAAAATTAGGGTTATTTAGATAATATTATAATAGAAATAAAAAAAATAACAAATCTGAAATAAAATTTAATTTCAAGTAAATATATAAAAAATGTAAGATTTTCTCACATCGAGAATAAATCCGATACCCCGATTAGGAATAGCGTGTATCAAATAGTTTAGAATACTAAATTAAGACCCAATAAGATATTTGGATACTTGAGCTTAATGTGATTAATGTCACATTAGGATTCGAGCATATTTAAGACTTAAGAATCAAAATTAAAAGCTAATTTAGGATTCGAACCTCGAAATAGAGTACAACGAATCATTAGTACGTAATATATATACATGGAAAAATGAGTTAAATTATGACTTAGAATATGAATCCTTAAAGTATAAGTACTAAAAAGACCTATTTGTATTATAGGACACTCAGAGACGAATCGGCTTGTGATTAACGAATCGAGCGATTGAGAAAATTCCAAGTAAGTTGGATTATTACTTATTGTAATAGAGTACTATTTGTATGGTACTCGGAGACTTAGGCTTGTATATGGTTGTAATTGTAAGTAGTTTACGTATGTGTTTGACGTATCTGCATTCATGCTAAAATTGTGATGTAAGTGATTTTGTATTATGATTGAATTGGTGTGAAATTGTTTGAACACCTTAAATGAAATTTAATCTTATTCGACTCTAAGAACCAAAAACTCATGCATTGCAACCCGTTAGGGGATTATAGGATTCTCCAATTAAATACCGACTCCTTCGAAAGGGATAACGCAAGATTGCAAAATGGTCCCTTCTTCATCCTCAGTCGAACTAAATGATAGGAGAGGAGGTCGCGGCGAAGGTAAAGTTAATGGTTCGAAGGTAGTCGCGGGAGGAGCGAGGTCTCGATTGCACAAGCATAGGTTTGGTTGTGAGCTGTTGCATAACATGGAACTCCTCAACCCAAATTAGAGCGGACGAAATTTCTCTGATTTCACAACGGATCGGACTACATTGTGCGATGACACTTGATTGTTGCATTGCATGAAAATAATTGATTGATAATCTTGTTTGTGTTTGTATGCATTCATGAGTCTCCAATTCAACTTACTGAGCTATAGTTGCTCATACCTTTATAGATCCTTTTGCAGGTTCTAATCTCTGAACAATTTAAGAGAATGCCGCCTTACAATTACCCAGAGGTTAGTCTTTTTGAAGCCCGAGGTGTAAGGATCAAATTACTTAGTAGTAGTGTATAGCTAGAGTATCTTTGTAATTAAGGATGAAAGACTGATAGTTATTATGTACATTAGTGAACTATTGTGTTTATGTAAAACTTCTTGGGAAGCTCTGTGGACTTACATATAATTATACATGTTTATTAGAAATTTGTAATATTTATCATAATTGTAGTATAAATGTTAATAGGACTGTTTACTTCAAAGCGAGGGGTCGTCGACGCCTTGTGTAGATCATGTCTATGGTAAGCACTATGAGGCCAGTTATTATCATAGAATGGTTTACACGACGAGACTGTTGCAACTCTACGACTTCGGGGCATAACAGTAGTGAAGGTGTGTGAATTTGGAATTAATAATAGTATTCCTTTTATATTTTTCTTCATGTAGTTTTTTTCTTTCTTTCTCCCTTGTCCTTCCTTTTTCTTAAGTATTCTTCCTTTTTCCTTCTTTAGTATGCCTCTAAGAAGACAATTGGTTATAGGAGGAACTGTAGGAGCTAGGCATAGTTAGGATGCTTCTGGTAAGAATGATCCTGGAGGCCTCCAGTCTCAACAGAATGTAAATTAGTTGATAGAGGAAATGATGTACAACAGCTGATAGCATCCATTAACATACAGTTGGGAACAACAGCCAGGTTACAAGATCTATTTTTGAGACAACATGAGCAGATCAATCATTTACAAGAACAACTTATGGTGCAAAATCATAATAACAACAACAATGGAGGGAATGGACAGGTTGCAAATGTGGGGGATAGAGATGGTAATCATCATAGAGGAAGGGGAGTTATCACCTTAGAAAATTTTGTGCGATTAACTAAGGAATACCATCTAAAGTTAGATGATCTTATTAGGGAGAAGAGTAGATAGCTAAGGTAGAACACATTTTTGAATGCTTTGGTATTCTTAAGGATAAGAAAGTTCCTTTTGCTACCCATATGTTAAAGGGTAGAGCAGTAGATTGGTGGGTTGGAGAGAGAAATCTACAAATTGTGCTAATCATATAGGTAAAGTTCAAAGAATTGTTGCATAGGAAATACTTCCCTCTTAGTATCAAAGAAAGGCTAGTTGCATAATACTATGACTATAAGTAAAGCAGTCATACAATGGAGGAATATGAAGCCAAGTTCAATCATTTGCATTAGTTTCTACCAAAGACATAAAGGGCAGATGAGGTATCTAATGTTAATAGATTTGTCAAGAGTATGGAGCCAACCTTGATGCATGAAGTGGGCACTTTTGAATTGAAAACTTATGCTATAGTAGTGAATAAGGCCCAAAGCATGAAAAATACTAGAAAAATTATAACAAAATCTAAGATGCCTAAAGACAGGCTTGTATTAGACAATAAGCCAACTCCAGCAACCAGCCAAACCTGTGGCCATCCAATTTAGGCTACCCTCAATAAGGTTGCTAACCACACTTCTAGCCTTACCCCCTTCTCAGGTAGCAGGTGTTCAATATACTAGATGTTATGGACCACATGAATTTAAAGATTGTATATGGGTGGAAGGATCGTGTTTTTCATGTGGTAAGGTTAATCATAATAGCAAGACTTATACTAAGGAAATCTTACCGTAGTATTTTTGCTACATTTGCTAGTAGAGAGGGCATCGACAAGATTTTTGTAATGAATCAGAAGCTTAACCAATTGTAATTTAGTAGCCAGTTCAAGTACCTATGGTCATACCTTAAAACCGAGCTTTAGTAAGAAGACTTGTAATTAGAGGACTAAGATAGAGAGCACTAGCTAAAGTTTTTGCTTTACAGTAGTAGCCATACTAAGAGACTATAGAGCATGATACTATGGAAGGTATGCTTCTTGTACACTTTACGCCAACTTATGTACTATTTGATACTCATGCAATATACTCGTGTGTCTATGAGTTTTGTGAATGTATATAATCTAATACTTGATGTGTTGAATGATGCTTCATACGTGAGTTCACCTCTTGGAATGGGGAAAGCTTTAAATAGGTTGTGCAAAGGAGTTGAAATAGAGATCTAAGGATGAGTCATGGTTGTAGATTTGTATGTTTTGGATATGGTTGATTTTAATGTTATCTTGGGAGTCATCTGGTTGTCAAAGAACCATGCTATCTAGACTGCCATAACATGGTGGTCCACTTTACTCCCCCAAATGAAGAGCCTTTCAGTTTTTGACTAAAATTTCAAGTGCCATTGATTTTGTTTACTTATGAGTTGTGGGATAAGAGTAAATTAGAAACTATAGCAATGGTTTCAAGGAAACCTACAAAATTGGAGGAAGTACCCATAGTCAAAGACTTTGCAGAAGTGTTTCTAAATGAACTATGAGGTTTACCCTTAGATAGGGAGATCGAGTTTGGGATAGATTTGGTACTTGATACAACTTCTATTTTCAAGGCACCATATAAGATGGTGCCTATGGAATTGTTGGAGTTTGAAGAGTTAGATACAAGAATTGTTGGATAAGGGGTTTATCAAACTAAGTGCTTTACCTTAGGGAGCATTAGTTCTGTTTGTAAAGAAAAAGGATAGGAGTATGAGACTTTGTATTGATTATAGAGAATTGAGTACAGTCACAATCAAGAATGAACATCCCTTCCCTAGAATTGATGATCTGTTTGATCAGTTAGAGGGAGCCTAGATTTTCTTGAAAATGGATTTGAGATTAGGTTACTACTGGTTGAGATTCAAAGAAGAGGACATTCAGAACTCAATATGGGCATTATGAATTCAAAGTGATGCCCTTTGGGTTGACAAATGCTCCGACTATCTTTATGGATTTAATGAACCGAGTATTTAAGGACTTCCTAGATAAGTTCATCATGGTGTTTATCAACAACATTTTGATTTATTCTAAAAGTCAAGAAGAGCATGAGAATATTTAAGGAAAGTTTTGGGCTGATTGTAGATTAAAAAGCTTTATGCAAAATTCATTAAGTGTAAATTTTAGCTTGAGCAAGTGTCCTTAGGACATATATTGAATAAAAATGATATATCAGTAAACCCTAAAATGATCAAAGCAGTAGTTGATTAGCTAAAGCCAAGGACAATGATACAAATTAGAAGCTTTCTGAACTTGTAAGGTATTATAGGAACTTTATAGAGGGCTTCTCTAGGTTGGCAATGCCTTTGACAAGATTAACTTAAAAAAGAGTGAAATTCGAATGGAATGACCAATGCGAGGAAAGATTTCAAAAGTTGAAGGACAAATTGGTGATGCCTCCAATTGTAGGACTGCCTGAAAGTTGAAAGGAGCATATGATCTATAGTAATGCTTTACACCAAGGCTTGGAAGGGTGATTGCTTATGCCTCCTACCAATTAAAACATTATGAAAAGAACTAGTAGATGATATGCCCTAAGGTTCGAAGGTCAACTAAAGCATAATGCACAGCTAACACAAACTACAAATGGGTGTTTGGGTTCGAATGGTTTTAAGGGAATAACGTATAAACTGGTGTTTGAATGTGAATGTGGATGAATACCATATACCAAACACAAAACATAGATAGATGTTGTGGTTGAAAATGGATTTTGTTGACTCACAAAAACCCAAATCAAGCTCACAGGGTTCTAATGGGGGTAGATGAAACACACTACCAAACCAAAAGAAGATTTGCTACAATCTTAGACAAAGATTGACAAGAGCTCAACAATTTAAAGACCAATACCAATACTTAGTAATTAGGCTCGAAGTAAGCATGCAAGTACACTTACAAATGAATAATATTTACGTTGATAATCTGTCTATTCTCTTGTAATGATTGTTAATTAGAAAGTGAAGCTATTTATAGTAAATCCTAAAACCCTAGTGACAAAACTGCAAATAAGTAAAAGGCCTCAAACCCTAAAGATTAGGCCTACAAACTAGAATAAAGAGAATAATAATATATACAAAAATGTGTGTTTTCATTAGGATAGTCGGTATGTAGGTCATTTGAGCTATTTTGGGGTAAGTTGGGTCTGAACTAGATTAGATCAATAGTTAGGTATTTGAGTTAGAACTAAAGTTGTTAAGACCCTAATAGATACAAACTGGTACAAGGACAGGTAAAAAAATGAATGTGTATAGGCAGGTGATGTGTTGTTTTAAATGATGTCTATTCTCCTCAAATTTAATATCTGAAAAGAATTATCTCCTCCATAAGTTATAGTAGTTTTTTATATTCTCCCTATCAAAAGAGTCAAATTTACCCCTTTACGGCACCACTTGACATTTTCTATGTATTAGTCCACATAAAAAGGTTGAAAAAATAGTTATACTCCTTCTTATCACGCCCATGACTCGAGGTGTGATAGTTTCGAAAAGAATTATTTTTCACCAATCACGGCCGTTATTGAGGCCATGAACTCCTCGTCGCATTATTAGATCTTATCACGCCCGTGACTATAGCCGTGATCATCCTTCTATTATTCAATTATGGTCATGATTGATAGGGGGATTAACAAAACTTTCTTTGATCACGGCCATGATTGAGGGCATGACTACGGTGGATTCTTTATTGCTTCATTATCACGCCCATGATTGATACTTTTACATGTATTTTTTCTCCTTTACGGCAATGCCTAACTTGAAAGTTGTTCTTATGTATACTTCCTCCCTTTGCTCGTGATTTACCTAGAATCATTATTTTATTCAATTAAGTACTCAATTTAAAGAATTAAATCACATTTATAATCAATTCTATGCCTAAACATGCTTTCAAAGTTTAAAATAATTTACACTTATTAACTTCCCCATACTTAAGCTTTACTTATCCTCAAGCAAACACTCAAAACAATTAATTGCACATTTGACAAAACATCCATAGTGGCTTAACTTTGTGCATACCCCATTGAACTTTTAGAATACAAAAATAATATTATAAGACTAATCAAAGTAAAACACACTTAACCCTTACTATTTAACAAAAGCTTTCAAAGGTCTAAAGTTAACACAAAGTCAAATAGATCAATGAAAATTGGTTATACTTCATTAACTTTCTTAAGTGTATAAGGAACCTTCAATTACTTCTTAAGAATGCTAATCTAAAAGAAAAGAATATTGCATCCTTCTTTCCCTTGTATTTCTATTTTTTTTTTTTCATTGAATATCTCCAAAATGACTTACACCTTGCATTTGCTTTTTTTTTTTTTTTTTCATAAGAATACCAAAGATCAACAGCAGAGTTAGACTTCACTCTTCTGAGGGACCAAAGCCCACCCTTCCTAATTTGATCCTTACAAATTCTTATTACAAAGTTATAAAGACAAAAATTAATAGCACGATCAAACTTTGCTCTTTTGAAGGACTGAAGCTTGCCCTTACTAATTCAGTCCTTACACTTCAATTTATTTTAATTTGAAGAGATTCTTAAGAAGTATCAACAAGTGAATTATTTCATTTGCCCTTTTCATTCAAGATTAAATGATCTCCTAAAAGTACTCAAAAAGTAGATATACTACCTAGAAAATTTAGAAGCATAATCAATTAGTTTTGAAACAAAGACTACAATTGACTTCCAACCCCTAAACTGATTCATTAAAGAGTAAGCAAGTGTGATTTATTGAGATTCTATCTCCTAATTTTGATCATGTAAACTAAGTTCACAAGAATTAAGTGAGGCATAAAATTAACCCACCAAATTGATTGCTATTTTTTTTTTTCAAATCCACAATCCATTAATTCAAGTCATACTTTGAAACAAACAAAATTAATTGGAAGGTTTTTTATAAACATAATTTACCCTTCCCCACACTTAATGAGAGACATTGTCCTTAATGTTGGAAAGAAGTAAACATAGAATAGGCATATAATTGAAATAACTAAAAAGATGAAAATGAAGAAACAATTGAAACATGAAGTTTGAGTAATTCATTGATTCCTAAATGATCAGAGAGTATAACTTCCAACACTAAGTATACTTAAACAACAACATATACCTAACCATCAAGACAAAACAACAAAACAAAATAAAAGATGACAAGCTCATGATATGAGAGTCTCCATAACAATATACATTAGTAAAAGTAAGCTCTCAATGAACTAGTGATCCTAAACCAACGAAACACATCAAAAGAAAACAAAAGAAAACAACAAGAAATAAAGAAATTAGTCATCATCGGCAGCTATCTCCTCATCCAACCCGTCTTCATCCTCTTTAAAGGACTCCTCCTCACTCCCTCCCTTAGCATCTTGGTTAATTAGTGCTTTCTAAGCTTCTTCAGTGCCTTCTTCATCATCACTTCGCCCTTTGTGGCTGCTAGTGAAGTGGCAACTGGATTGCTTAACTCCTTCCTTTCCTTATGCCATTTAGCTGAAGAAGCAAAGGAAGCCTTCTTTGAAGGTAGAGCTTTAACTTCCTCCTTCACCTTTAATCTCGTGAAAACAATCTTTTTTCTAGCTCTAATCCTTTCTTTTTCTCATCACCAGAGTCCTCCTCTTTAGACTCTTCATCTCCTCCTCCTTCTTCTTCTGGGGGAGCCGACCTTGGTGGGGGAACCGGAGTTTGATTGGGACCAACATCCTCTTGAGTTTGGGGATGAGAGAAACAAGAAGGTATAGCTACTCCCACTTTGGTGGCTATATTCATCAAGACCTTGACAATCCCCTTCTGAGTTTCCTTAATCTCAGCTACCTCGGTTTCTAATCTCTTTCGATTGCTGATTGAGAAGCTAGAAGTTGAAGGTGCAAACTTAGGAGCTCCAGGGTCTTCGATATCCAAATTAGGATTCGAGACTCTTGTAATACCCCATTGATTAAAAGGGGTTCTTGGCAGCGGTTTAAGATTGGCGCAAGAGTCGCTCGGCTTGTTACTTGTAGGCCACAACCTCAGATTCCTTAGAATCTTAGTGATTAGCCCCCCTACGAATATACCTTTACTCTTATCGATAGTCTGCCAACGAAGTCCATATGTGGTTAAGAAGCTCACATTTACTAGAAACCCCTTCAATATACTATATAAAGGTAATAAATCATGCTCCCTCACTACTTTAGGGTTCTCATACTTCCCATAGATAGTCTTGAGTAGAATATAATGGAAGACACGGGTACTGGTCTTCTTTAAAGTAGAAGCCTTTGATTTACTCGCCCTAAAACTACCTTCATTAGAGATTTCTCTCTAAAATTTAGTTATTGAAGTTCTATGAGGCAGGCTTACAGGTAAATCAACAAACTCCTCATCTTGAAGCTTAGCTCGGGTGTATAACCCCATTGCACGTACGAATGTTAGCATGTCAAAGGTGTGAGTCCTTCCAAATGCAAAAAACACTACCTCATTGTCCATCTTAGAGCTAATATATTCGCACTTAATCTTGAAAGATGAGAGAAAAACCAGGGTTATTTGTTGATATGTCTTTTCTTGCACTGAAAACAACTTCAACCATGGTCCATTCTCTAATAACTGTTACGTGGCTATCTTTAAGCCATACTCCCCCAGTATGTCTCAATCTACCATACAATATCTCTTAATAATCTTCTTTACGGTGAACTCCTTGAATTTGTTTGCTTGCTCATTAGTCATACCGACTGGTGAAGCAACTGACTGACTAAAACTTGTAGCGTCGGAACGTCAGGGAGGAAGAGAAGGAAGACTATCAACTCTTAGTCGTTTATGTTGAGAAGTAATTGAATGTTTCGATACCATATGAAAATATCAATTATTAGTTCAAACTTCAAGCACACTTCAATTCAAGTAAACCTAATTCGACATCTTGTTGCTTACGAACATAACACATCTATTGATTAATCATGATCAATCCTAACCAACTTCCAAGCATCCGCTACAAACGAATTCAACATAACTCAACTCGAGCCATAACATCAATTAAGGATGAATGTCTTCCTTTGACTAAACACACTTAACGTTACATTATCACACATAATACAACACTTCCATCGTATAAAACAGCAACTAGCAATGAAGTTCTACAAAACATGTAAGTACGATGACGAGACAAATTCATCAACTTAGGCTCAATTTACAATAATCCTTAATTTCACCATTATCTAAAGGAATTAGGGTTTCATTCTGAATAATCAACTTATACTACATATTCATGCAAATTTAAAGTCTAAAGATGATACAAACAACCTAAAACTACTATAACAACATTTTCACAAATAATATCAAACATAGACAGATAAACCCTAAAGTTATATGAAATGAATCACTATATACGTAAAGAAAAACGAAAGGAAAAAGGGGGAAATCATACCTTAGAAGGATGGTATTATACTGAGAATGATCGAGCAAGTGTTAAAATGGTGCGGGTTTTTCGTAAGGGATAGGCGTGGAAAGTATTCTATTACGAGGTGGAAGTTTAAAATGTGAGAAATGAGGAGAGAGAGAGGGAAATTTCTTATATAGGGGAGCGACAGGAACATGATCACGGCTGTGACTCGGGCTGTGATCCCCTTTTTAAGCTTAGTTACTGGCATAATGATTTTCGTGATAAGCTCGGTGCCCAAAAATTTTAAACCATCACAGCTTTCCCTCTTTTTATAGTCACGAGCGTGATGCTACTCGTGACTAGTATTGTAGCCTTACATTTCACAATTATCTTATTAGATCATAGCTGTAATGACATGAAGAACTTTTAGGGTATTGATCATGGCCGTGATTGAGGTGTGAACTCTTACAGGGGATTGATTACAGTCATGATGGATAGGTAGATTAGCTCTGTTAATTTATCATGATCGTAATTGATCCCGTGATGTATATTTTACTTGAAAAAATTCAATTACTTACCTTTATCATGGTCGAGATGCATAGTGAGCTTCTATTTTTCCATCCATGTCCCCATACTCCATGAATTCTTCTCTTCTTACTGAATTGTCATGACTTTTACTCTATGATGTCTTTCTTTGTGCATGAACTATAAACAAGACACTTAGAACAATCCAAACCACTAACAATAACAACAATTAATTAAAATTAAAAACTCAACAATTCTCAAAGTACTCAAAACAAACAAAATGAAATTGAAAGGTTAATAAGTAATAATAGAAAAAACATGCTTGTTTAACATTTCAAGCTTGACGTTCCCAGAGTATCCAGCTTCAATCCTTGAATTAAAGAAGTCTTAACTCCTCCTTCCCTTCTTTCCAATTCACTTCTCCATAGTATATCTTCAACCACTGCTCATTAACCTTGAATGTCCCCTTTTCTAGGTGTTCAACCTCCACCGCTCCATATGGAAATGCCTTTTTCACTAAAAATGGACTTGACCACTTAGACTTAAGTTTTCCAACAAATAATTTAAGTCTATAATTGTATAATAGTACCGGATTACCCTATTTGAATTGCTTGGGTTGCTTAATCTTGGAATCATGAAAATGTTTAGCTCGCTCCTTATACATTTGATTATTTTGATAAACCATCCAACGCTACTTGTTCGGTTCATTAAGTTGGAAACGCCTAAGCCTAAGTTTATTGGTTGCTTCATAATCCAAATTTGCTATCTTCAAAGCCCAATAAACCTTATGCTCAATCTCTACTAGTAAATAACACGCCTTACCATACATTAATCAATAAGGCGTAGTACCTAATGGAGTCTTGTAAGCAATTCGGTATACCTATAAGGCATCATCTAGCTTGTCAACCCAATCTTTTCTGTTACCCTTTGTAAGTCCCTATTAGATACCTTCACTTGGCCACTTGTTTGTAGATGGTAAGGAGTGGCCATCCTATGGTATATCCCATATCTATTAAGGACTCATTCAATCTAATTGTTGCAAAAGTAGGTTCCTCTATCACTAATCAATGCTCAGGGTGCTCAAAATCTAGAAAATAACTTTCTAAAAAATTTCGCTACCAACCTAGCATAATTTGTCGATAAAGTTTGAGCTTCAACCCACTTTGATACGTAATTAACTGCAACGAGAATGTACTTATTACCATGCAAACTCGAGAACGGTCCCATGAAGTCTATTCCCTAAACATCAAAGACTTCACATTTTAATATATAATTTTATGGCATTTCATCAGTCTTAGAAACATTCCCAAATCTTTGACACCTATCGCAAGCTGCAACATAATCATAAGTATCCTGAAATATACTTGGCTAGTAAAAACTAGCTTCTAACACTTTCTAAGCTATTCTATTTGCATTATAGTAACCACTGGTTGGTCTACTATAGCAATGGAAGAAAATTTTCTATCATTCTTCATGTGATACACAACGTCGGATAATCTGATCAACACACACCTAAAAAAGAAAAGGATCTTCCTAAAAGTAATGTTTTAACTCCGAGAAAAACTTCTTTTTCTTGTGGTGATCCAAATCTTGTAGTAAAACCTTCGCAACCAAATGATTTGCTATATCAACAAACCATGGAATGTTATAGGTTGTTGTTATGCAAAGGGAAAACAAACTTTCTTTGAGAAATTTATCATCAATGTCATCCTCATCCAATTCTTCTAGATGTGGATTATCTAACTTAGATAAATGGTTAGCAGCCAAATTTTCACCTTCCTTCTTGTCCCTTATTTCTAAATCAAATTCTTATAGCAACAACACTCAACGGATCAATTGCGGTTTTGCATTAGATTTAGAGAAAAGGTATTTTACAACTGAGTGATTGATGTAAACAATCACTTTTGAGAGAATCAGATAAGGCCGAAATTTATCAAAAGTAAAAACAATTGCTAACAATTCCTTCTCAATCGTGGTGTAATTTGCTTAAATTGGAGTGAGCATCTTGCTAACACAATGTATCGATTGAAAGTGTTAGTCTTTTCTCTGCCCTAATACTGCTCCTACTGCCAAATCACTTGCATTACACATTAATTCAAATGGCATGGTCCAATCAGGAATTATTATGATAGGAGCATTGGTCAATTTCTCCTTCAGAATGTTAAAAGCCTTTAAACAATTGGTGTTAAAATCAAATGGTACGCCCTTTTCAAGGAGCTTTGTCAATGGCCTTGCTATCTTAGAGAAGTCCTTAATGAATTGCCAATAAAATCCAGCATGTCCCAAGAAGCTCTTCATAACCTTCATAGATGACGGAGGTAGTAACCTTGATATCACTTCTATCTTCGCCTTGTCTACCTTGATGCCTTTGTTTGATATATTGTGTCTTAACACAATGCCTTGTTGTACCATAAAATGGCACTTTTCCTAGTTGAGAACTAAGTTTGTCTCTTCGCACCTTCGTAGAACCCTTTTTAAATTTTCAAGGCATCCATCAAATGTATTACCAAACATAGAAAAATCATCCATAAAAACTTCTATCACATCTTTGACTAATTCTCCAAAAATAGCCATCATACAACGCTGAAAAGTGGTAAGTGCGTTACACAGTCCAAACGGCATTCTACGATATGCAAAAGTACCATAGGGGCAAGTAAAGGTTGTCTTCTCTTGATCTTCCACAGCTATCGGAATATGAAAATAACCAAACATCCCATCTGGGAAACAATAATATTCATGAGCCGCTAATCTCTCCAGCATTTGATCAATAAAAGGTAGTGGGAAGTGGTCTTTCCTTGTGGCATCATTGAGTTTCCTGTAATCAATGCACACTCTCCAACCAATCATAGTACGCATCGGTATCAACTCATTCTTCTCATTTGCTACTACTGTCATGCCACCCTTCTTTGAAATGACTTGAACCAAACTCACCTATGGACTGTCTAGTATTAGGTAGATGAGTCCAGCATCCATAAGCTTTACTACTTCTTTCTTAACGACTTCCTTCATGTTGGGATTCAGCCTCCTTTGAGGTTGCACTATCAATTTACATCCATCCTCCATCAAAATTTTGTGTGTATAGAAGGAGAGACTAATTCCCTAGATGTCTGATATCTTTCAAGCAATTGCCTTATTATGTTCTTTAAGAATTGATAAAAGTTTGTCATTTTGGTAAGAATCTAACCTTGATGAATTGATAACCGATAGCTTAGAATCCTCAAATAGAAAATCATATTCTAAATATGGGCAATTGTTTCATTTCTAAGTCAAGGGGCTCCTCAATTGAAGGCTTTATACAAGTAATCAAACTCTTGTCAATCTCTTCAATCCCGAAATTCTTCACTTGCATACTATGACCTCCAATTGAGTGATCATCTCTTTCACTTCTTCCATTTCATCTACCTCATTCCCCTTCATCAAGCATGTCTCTAAAGGATCCTTACTCAATATATCTTGCAAAAACTCAGAAACGGTAAAGTTAAATGAATCAATTACAAAGCATTCATCATTACTACTCATTGAATTTCGAAAGACATCAGGCATTTTGATCACCATTTCCTCGTTTTTGACTCGTAAGACCAGCTTTCTATCCTTGACATCAATCACAGCTCCCGCAGTTGCCAAGAATGGTCTTCCCAATATGAGTAGGACCTCAATATCCTCATCCATATCTAGCACTACAAAATCTACAAGGAAAATAAAGTCGTGCACTTTAACCAAAACATCTTCTACAAGTCCTCTTGGGAACCGCATGGATCTATCTACCAACTGAATGCTCATTCGAGTACTTTTAGGCTCCCCCAAATTCAATCTCTTGAAAAAACTATAGGGCATCAAATTAATGTTGGCCCTAAGATCTGCTAATGCCTTTTCTACTAGAAGATCTCCTATCAAACAAGGGATAATAAAGCTACTAGGATCCTTAAGTTTCCTAGGTAACTTGTTCATGAGAATTGCAAAGCATTTTGCACCTAGTATAATAGTAGAAAGTTCCTCCAATTTCCTCTTATTGGAAAGAAGCCCCTTAAAAAATTTTACATGCTTAGGCATTTTGCCCAAAGCTTCCACCAAAGGAAGGTTGATTTGCAACTGCTTGAAGAGTTCCAAAAACTTCTTATAATGCTCATCATCCTTATCTTTCCTTAGTCTAGAAGGGTATGGCAATTGTGGCTTATATTCTTTTAGCTCTATTGGTAGGACTTTCTCTTCTGGTGATCTATTATTCATTGGCTAATCCCATTCATGGCCTCAATTTCTCTTCTACTGTCTTAGAGCCTCTCAGAAGTTTGTAACTCTTTACCACTTCTAAGAGTCATAGCCTTAACGTGCTCTTTAGGGTTTGTCTTCATGTTGCCTGGTAGAAATCAAGGAGCTCTTTCGAATAACATCTTGGAAATCTACCATAACTGATTTTCTAGGTTATGTATTGAGGCTCTTTGATTTCTTAAGGCTGCTTTTGCGGCTTGGTGGCGGCTCTTAGAGGTCTTGATGTACTGAGCCAACATTTTCTTAATGGACATTGGTTTTCTTAGAGGAAGTAGCACTTGTCTCTAAAATCCAGGAGGAGATATGTTAAGACCTTGACCAGTGTTGTTGCCCCATTGGAAATTTAGATAATTTCTCTAACCCAGATTATAGGTGTTGCTGAAGGGATCATTGCTAAGTCTAATCAGGTTCCCTAGGTAGTCAACTTCCTCCACTTGATCAATCTTGGATGGGTTAGTCAACTCTGAACTTGTAATTGCTAAAGCTTTGTTTTGACTTATTGAGAGACTATCAATTTTCCTTGTCAATACTTCCACCTTATGTGCTAAAATGGAAGTAGCATCCAATTAATGTTTTCTTACTAACTTTATTTCTCTTCCTCTTGTAGATGACCACTAATAATGATTATTGTCTATGTCTTCAAACAATTGAATGCATTACTTAAGTGACTTGTCATTCAGGCTTCCTCTAACAGCTGCATCAATGAGTTGCTTAGTGGTGTAGTTCAATCAATTATAGAATGTCTGAACTTGATGGTAATCTGGATGACCATGATGAGGACACTTTCTTAACAACTTCTTTTACCTTTCCCATGCTTCATATAAAGTCTCTGAATCCATTTGACTGAAAGAAGAAATATTTACCCTTAGCTTAGCTGTCTTTGAGGGTGGAAAGTATTTTCTCATAAACAGTTTGGCCATTTATTGCCAAGTATTAATGGAATTCTGGGGCATGGAGTTGAGCCATTGCTTTACATTGGACCTTAGTGAAAACGAAAATAGCTTAGGTCTGATAGCGTCCTCAGAAACTCCGTTTATCTTGAATGTATCACATATCTCTAAGAACTGCTGCAAATCGTTGTTGGGGTCTTCGTTACTAAACCCATCAAACTGAACACATTGTTGGATCATTTGAATAATACTCGGCTTGATTTCAAATGTATTGGCTTGAACTCTATGCTGGGCTATACTGGTACTAGCCACATCCATATTAGGCCTGCAATAATCCAACATTGTCCTCAGAGCCATAGGTAGATTTACTCCTAGCTCGATTCTTGCTCGTACTACATTTCGATTCACATCAAGATGTAGGTCCAAATTTAATAGTAGATCACCTTAGATACCATCTTTCGAATTTAAGAACTCATTTCCTACTGGTGGCTCGATGTTTTGATATAGGTTATTCATTATGGATCTCAATGGTTCTCATGCTCTTATTTCCTTACTAGTTGAAATTTGCTTCTTAAAATATTCTTGAACTTTCTTTAAGTTACTTTTAAGTGTTCTCTCGAGTTTAGGATCAAAGTCGGCTAGTTCAGTTGTGCTGCTTCGGGTCATAAACTGCAATTCAGCAAATAATCAAATATGAGCACAAGTATTTTGACTAAACTACTAATGATTCTAAAAAGAAAAACAAAGGCTAGAAGAACTAGAATCCTAATGTTCCTAATGATGATGCTGATTTTCCCCGACAACAGCGCTAAAAACTTTGATCACCTCTAAATAGAGCTTCCGAGTTTTGTAATTTACAAACCTATATTCTATCCCTAACTCAGTTCGACAGGCAAGTATACCTATCGTTTTATAGCACAGATAAGTATAGGGTCGTCTCCACTGGGAAAATGACTTAAACACTAATACTTAATAATTTTTTTCTATTATCTAGTAGTTGATTTCATTAAGTGATCATTTATTAAGAATCTAAATGTTAACTAAACTACAATCTAGAATGATTAATACAATGATTATAAAAACAATTACGAAAATGTACTTAACATGCAGGCTTGCTTTATCATTTAGTATAATTTTACCAAAATACTTTTCATCCTAATACTTGTTAATTGTGGGAAATTACAATATATAAGCATTCTTCTTAGAATTACTTACTTCTAATCCTAATTGTGTCTATTGGAATCTCTCTCTAATTAACAGTTAACTAAGATTTCATTAATGTTGTGTTAATGTATCAATTCTCCTACGAATGCAGCAACTTTCATAATAATATGTCTATTATCAGGAGTCAGTTATTTTATTGAACTAGATCTATTCAATAGAATTATCTTTTGACATATTCTATTGAAATCTGTCCTTAAGTCAATGTCATGCACTACACCGTACTTAGATTTATTAAATGTCATTCATCAAAATTAACACACATTAGGAATTACTTTTTTTTTTCAAGCACTCAATCATACTAATTGATGAATCAAGCCTTAACGAATTACTCACATATGATAAGACAACGACACAAAGTAACAGGAAATATAATTATATAGAAATAAAACATGGAATAGTTAAAATAAACCCCCCTTTTTATTCCATTGAAAAAGTTTGATGAATACATGAACAACAAATTCCCGTTGTCTCTCTCGAGTGATTTTAGGAAAAATATAGTAAACACTTGGGAAATGATATAGGATACAAACTAGTATAAGGACAGGTAAAAAAATGAATGTATGTAGGCAAGTGATGTGTTGTTTTAAATGATATCTACTCTCCTCAAATTTGATGTTTGAAAAGAATTAAAAGAATTATCTCTTCCACAAGTTGCGGTAGTTTTTTATATTCTTCTTATCAAAAGACTCGAATTTACCCCTTTACGACACCACTTGACGTTTCCCATGTACTGGTTTGCATAAAAAGGTTGAAAAGACACCTATGACTCGAGTTGTGATAGTCTCGAAAAGAATTATTTTTCACCAATCACGGCCGTTATTAAGGCAATGAGCTCTTCGCGCATTATTAGATCTCATCACGCTCGTAACCATGGCCATGATCATCCTTCTATTATTCAATCATGGCTGTGATTGATAGGGGGATTGACAAAACTTCTCTTGATTACGGCCATGATTGAGGGCATGATCAAGGTGGATTCTTCATTGCTTCATTATCACGCCTATGATTGAAGTTTTTACACTTATTTCTTCTCCTTTACGGCCAAGACTAACTTGAAAGTTGTTATTCTTGTATATACTTCCTTCCTTTTCTCGTGATTTACCTGAAATCATTATTTTATTCAATTAAGTACCCAATCTGAAGAATTAAATCACATGTATGATTAATTCTACGCCTAAACATGCTTGAAAAATCTTCATTATATCTAAGAAAAACCAATGTCATATAGTAATTCTAAGTTTTACAAAACTTAGATACAATAGATCTACTAGCTATTCATGATAAAGGAATAATCTTGAACAAGATCTAAAGAAGAAATAGAAAAATAAGTCATGAAATCAATAAGAAGTCTTGAGTCTTGAATATTGAATCTTGAAGTTTGTTGCTCTCTTGACTGTTTTACCCCTTTAAGTCTCTCAAAAAGTCATTTAACTAAATCTGGTAAAAACCCTTAAAGAGCCTTTATATAGGAGATGTAAAATTTAGCACATTGTTGGAAATGACAAGACCTAGTGACACGGTCGTGTCATTAGTTGTATCATTCACTAATACACCATATTTCAATGAATCTTCTTAAATCTTTGTCGAATCTTCAACTAACATGACTTGGGACATAGTCATGTCATCCTAATCGTATAACTTTCTGTTCCTTTCACTTATCTACTTAAAATTCTTCACTTAAATTGATATAGTCATTTGTTTGCTCATGTCACTTTAAAACTTTATAACTTCTTTATTTTGACTATGATTTGAGTGAAACTTGTCTCTATTTTCTTGTTTTCTTTTGAAGATTGTTTCAAAATCTAAAAATCAAGATTGTACTCAATTAAGTATCATTTTCTTAAAATAAACTCAAATTTCAAGGAAAAATCACTATATAAAATATAAGCAATTAAGACCTTATCAATTGGACCCTAAGTTCCTTGGAGGTTAGTAGCAACTCTGCCTCTCTCGTCTTTACCATCTTGATTTCTTCCCTTCTGTAGGCTACTTCCTATCAGTTCAGCCTTAGGGAAAATAGGTTGGTCTTAGCCCAAGACAAGTTGGCTGTGACCTAGAGGGGATTAGAGGCCGATTCCTATCACTACACATGACTTAGAGTTAGCCGCTATAGTTTTGGTGCTCATGTTGTGAAGGCACTATTTGTATGATGAAAAGCGTAAAATCTTCACAAATCATAAGAGCCTAAATTATTTCTTTACATAGAAGGAGTTGAACATACATTAGATAAGGTAGTTAGAATTAATCAAAGACTATGACATTGAGATTCAATACCACCCTAGAAAGGCCAATGTAGTAGCTGATGCCCTATGTTGGAAGAAATAAAGTAACTTAGACACTTTGATAACAAAGTAGAGATAATTGGTGGAAGATATGCAAAGACTAGATCTAGAGATTGTTACCAAAGAGGTAAGAGTACACTTAGCCATTAGAGGTATGCAAGTAGATAAAATGGGTCAATTTGGCCCAACGTAGTTTAGCCCAAAGGTTAAATTGGTCAAGCTCATTTAGCCAACTTTTTAAACAGGATAAAAGCCTTTGACCCTAACTTACTCTTTAAGTGAGTTATACTTGCCAGTTCGCAGGCCAAAGGCCAAAGTAAACCAAATGGGCTAACCTAAATTGGCCCACTTTGACTCGCGGGTTAAACGAATTGAGTTTATTTAGCCTGCTTTTTAAGCGAGCAAAAAGTACGTGACCTTAACCCACTTTTCAAGGGGTTTAAACAATTCGACCCACATATGAAATCCTGTTTGCATATCTCTATTAGCTACACTACACATTTAACCTACCTTAATAAATAGAATCAAAGCAGCACAAATAGATAACGTGGGCATATAAGAAATTTAAGGCGAAATAAAACAAGGAGGAGAAATTGAATTCAATGTGGATACAATAGGAGTTTTGAGATTTGGAAAGAGGCTCTGCATATTGACTAAGTCACAATTAAAAAGAGAATTGTTGAGAGAAGCCTATTACTCGAGGTATATCATATACTCGGGTCGTGCCAAGATGTATAAGAACTTAAAAGAGCACTGTTAGTGAAATAATATGAAAAGGGAGATTGCAGATTATATGTCTAAGTATGTAACCTGTCAACTAATCAAGATTGAACACTAGAGACCAGTGGGTACATTGTAACCCTTATCGATATTGGAGTGGAAATGGGAACATGTTACAATGGATTTTATAACAACACTTCCCAAAATTATGGCTAAGTTTGATGGTGTGTGGGTAATTGTGGATTGCTTGATGAAATCGACCTATTTTACACCTATTCATATAGGTTATACTCTGAAGAAACTAGCAAAACTGTATGTTAAGGAGATAGTCAAGCTTTATGGTGTTCCATTAACTATAGTTTCAAACTAGGATACGAGATTCATAAGAAGATTGTGGAAGAGTTTGCAAGAAGTTTTGAGAACCAAATTGCATTTCAGTATGACTTTCCACCCCCAAATAGATGGAAAGTTTTAGAGAACCATCCAAATACTTGAAAATATGCTAAGGGCTTATGCATTAGAATTTAGCGAGAATTAGGACAAGTATTTGCCCTTAGTTGAGTTTACTTATAATAAGTTACCAGGTGTCAATGAAAATGGCACCTCATGAGGCAATGTATGAGATGAAGTGTTGGTCACCTTTGTATTGGGATGAAGTAGGCGAAAGGCAAATTCTAGGGCCACAATTGGTACATGATACAATGGATAAAGTGAAATTGGTTATGAAGAGATTGCTAACTGCTCAAAGCTGTCAAAAGAGTTATGTAGATCACAGAAGGAAGATTGCTAACTACTCAAAGTTGTCAAAAGAGTTATGTAGATCACAGAAGGCAACCTTTGGAAATCTAAGTTAGTGATCTAGTGTTTCTAGAGATTTTACCCACAAAGGGAATAATCTGGTTTGACTTAAGATAGAAATTAAATCCAAGATATATTAGGCCATATAAGATAGTAGAGAAAATTGGAGAAATGATATATAGATTGGAGTTACCACTTAAATTAACAAGAGTACATGATGTTTTTCATGTAATCATCTTAAGGAAGTTCATGAAAGATCTGAATCAAGAGTTTGATTAGCTACAGATATAGGTAGTTGAGTTAGAGTCCTTAAACTTACAACCTAAGAAGTTGACAATTGATAAAACAACTTGAATAGTGGATTCTAAGATACATAAGCTGAGAAGAAAGACCATACCTTATGTCAAAGTTCAATGGAGCAATCATACTAAATGAGAAACCACATGGGAATTAGAAGAGGAGATGAGGACTAGGTAAACTTTTAAGGATAAAATTTTTTTTGAAAGGACGGAGAATATAAAACTTGCAAAAATAAAATAGGAATAATTAAAGATGAGACGGGGCATTGAGTAGTAATTATAGTTTCAATAGAAGGGCATTTTGGTAATAGTGAAGGAAACTATATAAAGGGTAGAGAAAACCCTAGCCCTCATTTTGACACTCTATTGAAATTATTCATCCTATTTTTCTTACAGGAACCTCTACAAAGTGACTAGATTTTAGCTGAATCAAGGAAAGGTAAGTAAGTTCCATGATTCTCATATGTGATTCTAATAACTTAGATTTGATTATAATGTTTTTGCTGTCAGGTTTTAAGAATTAGATTTGAAGAATTGGATTTTGAGAGAGATCATTTTCATCAAACCCTAAGAATGACAAAGTATGAGATTCTTTAATGGAGAAATTGTTATTTTGTGGAATTAAACCTGGATGTTTTGTAGTAGGAAATTAGTAAAAAGTTTATGTTGGGCGAAGTTTTAGGGTGATAGGATGATGTAAGGTTGAATTAAAAGGTTTTTTAATAAGAGAAGTTGAAGAATTTTAAAGTGTTTGTCGAACGAGAGAATAATGGGCAAGATCATGGTTATGATCCTACCTTTGATCCCCTTTGGATGCTTTTCAATTGGAGTGTGAAGTGAGTTTTGTGGGTTAGAGAGGATTATGCCTTAAGACGATAGCTGTGGTCTTAGTGTGAAGTTTGAAAGAGAATTATGGTCAAGGGACCTTGACGATGATCCTATTCCTTTCCTTAATTGATTGTTTTTCAAGCTTCCTTATTCCTAAATCTTATTCTAACATTTCTTAAACACTTTTGGGACTTTAATTTGAATCTTGAACTCTAAAATAAGTCATTAATAGAGCTTAAACTAAGTAGTGTTAACAGAGAAATAGAAAGACACATTGTGTAGGCTTTAAAATTGTAAGTTAGAGACATCTTTTGCTTAGGATCTAGGTATGTGTTTACCATAGTTATTGGGTGTGCTTGTTAGGATTAGAAATATAAATGAACCTATTAAATGGTTGGCTATTAATAATGTGTTTGCTACTTATGTGTAGCTTAATCTAGTGATGGTTTCTAAGAGGGTACACTTATGATCTTTTAGTGGCATTGTCTTCGGTAGAATTGCTCTTAGATATGATTAGAAGTAGATTTAGAGTTACAAGACTGAAGTGATGAACTTGTAATAGTGAGGATGATGTAGGGACCTTAGATGGTGAATCCCTACTAATAGAGAGTGTAATGCTGGGGTGAAGTCGAAGCCTTGAGTAGCGAACTTGTGCCTATAGTTTTGTTTGGGACCGTAGTGGTGTTCCTATTTGAGTTTTGTGTTCGGAATCATTAGTATTCCTTTGTTTCTTGTGAATTTAAATATATGAATCGATAAATTGATTATTATATTATAAGTTGTATGATAATGCAAGTGACTTGTGAAAATTGTATGGTATGTCCATATGTTTGTAGTACTTACATACTAAGAGTTAGTGCTTACTCATTTATTTCTTTTCAAATATAGAGATATATGAGGAACTTGTTATCTATGAGGATCTTAATGATGTAAACCATTACCGGGATTTGAGGAGTGACACTTACAATTACTACTATGAGGAAGATCATTAGCTGTAGTGAAATTTTGTAGAGTTAATCTCCAACAAAAGACATTTATTTTTCTTTATACATAGTAACTGTTGATGTTTCTATGCTAATAAAGATTTTATGGAGCAATTTTATAATTGAACTCAATTGTGGAGATTTATGCTTATAAATATTATGGGATATTTTGAGGTTAATCAGTGGTATTTTATGAGACCTTTGGGATTTAATGCTTATATCTTGGAGTTTTAGATTATGTTTGATGCTTAATGGATCAATTGATGGTTAGGACATGTGGCAAGTTATAATGTCTTGAACCTGGGATGTCACATATTGCATATAACTACATACGTGTTTCAAATTGCATACAACTCAAAAAATTGTAAGAAGTAATAAACATCCAACAATAAATCAAATTACACGATTATATACATGTTCATTTAGTATACTTCATGTGCAACTTGGCTATAGATGACCATTTAGTGATTACATGGAATAAGACCTCTAGAATCAAATTTTAAAAGTATTAACATATATACCCCATAGAGTTAGCTTTGTATGGACTCATAGTGCTCCTTGAAATCATTTTCGAAGTGCAAATCTATAGTTCGTCCTACTATTGTTTTCTAGAGTGCGATCCTTAGATTTTTAGAGTCCTTATTTAGAAGTAAGAAGTAGATCCCTCCCTTTTTAAAGAGTGGGGTAGATCCCTAGATTTAAGATTTGAAAGTGTAGGTCTATTGATTTCCATGCTTTGACACAACAAATTTATCAAATTTTGAATATCTACATATATGACTTTGGTTTATGCATTATAGAAAAATTTAATATACATAATTAGAGAGAAGTAAATGTGTCTAAGCATTGTAACCATGCCATTAAGACTTTGCAAGTGAGACTAGATTGGATTTAAGCCAATAACACATAACATGATCTAATTAACAACTTATACACAAATGATTGAAAATCCCAAGTTTTTCCATTGATTCTTTGCCTAATTAGTTAGTTTGATCTTAATTGCATTTGTCTCTAGTCTCTAGTCTCTTTTAGCTTTTGTGTTTTACCTAGAGGTATAGGAGGGTAATTGAGTCATGTAGTTGGCTAAGCGGTTGATTAGATGGGGGGCAATCAACCAACATCGCTATGTCAACCATTTGTGGTTCTATGCGGTATTGTTGAATGATTTATGCCTATGGTCAATTGTGCTGGTTCTAATCTATTTTATGACAACAAGTCATTATGCCACTTTTGAATCTATCTTTTTTTATGCTAAATTGCAAGTTTCCTAATTTTAAACCCTAGATTAATCCTAATTTTATCTCAAGTAATCCTTCTCGATGCTTCATAGTATTGTTCTTAATTATCCCTATAAGTCTCATATTTCCTTACATCTTATATTACCAATTACACATTATATTTCTTTTTATGAATTATTACGTTATTATAGGATATTCATTACAATTTAGGGCTTACTTCATGTTTTAGGTTTTATTATGGCAGAAAGATAAGCGAGAATGCTTTCTTATTATCAAAAGGAAGATAACTCTTGGTTTTTGTGGTAAGGTCCTACCCATACTCGATTCCAATCATCCAATCCTTTGATGTAGTCATGGTCATTTGAAAATTTGACACAAATAAAATAAAGTTATAAGTCATGAATTGATTAAATCATCAAGAGAGGAAAAAAGAAGTTAGAAGTTGGTTAGTTTGGTCCAAAAATGAGCCCTAGAAAACTCATAAGCATAGTTGGTTAGCAGCCATAAACATCATAAGTGGATCAGAAGCTTTAATCTCATAATTTTGGTCCTAATTTTCCTCAATCATTGTAAGCTATGCAATTAGTTACTCGAGGTTCGGTTCGTAGAATTTAAAGTGATCGAACAAATTGTCCAATCTAACCTAAATTTTACGATGAAACTAGAATTATTAGTAAAAGTAATCTCATAAATTTGAATTTAGAAAAATAAGTAATAAATGATTAATTAATATAATATTGAATTTTTTGAAAATTGTTTGTTATTTATTGAAAATGCTTAGAACGAATTCCGGTAACTAACGAAATGATATGTACACTAAAAATTATAAAATAATTTAAATAATATTTAGGAGTATTTACTTATACCATATATACATTTATATGCAGGTAAAAATACGCGTAATTACTTAAAATACGTGAAATATGTTAAAATAATGTTAAATAATTAAAGGAAAATCAAGAAAACTATAGAAAAATAAGGAAATGTCCAGAAGTGGGGTGTGGCAATTTGGAATTGAAGAAAAAAAAGCAACTAATTCAATTGTAATAAATAGAAAGTAAGAAAAAGAAGAGATAAGGCAAATGTTATATCAATTTAATGCATAAAAAATCCTCAAGACCTCTATAAATACCTAAAATTTTACAGAAGCTCATTTAGAATGTTTGGAATTATAGAAAATTAGAGAGAGTAAAAAAAAATGGAAAATTAGGGTTTACAAAAAAATTACAAAAATTTGTGTAATTATGGCTTTTGAGGAAAACTAACACTGGATAAGCACTTAGGAGTGAACAGCCACCACTACCACCATACAGTGTTGGCAACGCCTAGAACAATCGACAAGGCGTTGGTGGCTAGAGCCACTCATATAGGTGAGTTTGATTTCTAACTCGATTTTATATAATTTTGTAAAAATATTAAATATTTTTAGAAAATTATGAAATTTATTATTTTAGGATATTTTAGTATGTAAAGTTAGGAAAAAATTTTTTTTTGATGAATTTATATATAGAGATATATTGTTCTTAAGAAACTATGCAAACTTGAGCTTTGTTCGGTTTAGAAATAAATGACCTTACGAGTATAGTTTTGAGCCCAAAATTTTTGTGTAAGCTAATTAGAGCTTTTAAAAAAGTGCTATGAAGCTCTTTTTCAAAAATTCATTTTCTAAATTTTTAGACCTTAAAATAATGCATGAAATGGGTAATTTAGGGTTAATTAGGTAATTAGATAAATAATTACTGATTTACTACATAATTACATGTTTTAGAATATTGAAATCTGATAAAGTATGCTCTTTGTAGCATTTAGAGGGTTGGATGTAATTATTAGGGTATTATATAATAAATAAGTAATAAGAAAAATAGTAAATTTTAAGTTAATTTTTCAAATTATAGTAATTAGGTATAAAATCCGATTTGGGATGAATTTAGATATTTTGAGATGTTAATTAATGTTAGGAGATGATATTTGGAATGATAGAAATATTATATGTGTATTATGTATATAATAGGTAATAATACATAATATGAAAAATTAGAAATATAATAAATAGAAAATATTAGAATAAAATTTGATATTATACTAATAATAGGAATATATAATAAATCTGATAGAAAACTTAAATTTAGGTATTTATATGAAATATTTAAAATTTTCTTACATTAGGAATAAATTTGGTATATTAATAAAAATTTAAGTGTATCAAGTAGAATAAAATACTGATTAGGGGTAATGATGATATTTAGAATATCTAGAAGTATTATGATTAATTTCACATTATGGATTAAAATGGGTTTCTAGGGTTTGCATAAAAAATCGTACTTAAAAACAAAACTAAAAACCTAATTTAGAAATCAATATAGAAACTGAACCCGAACCTGAACCTGAACCTAAACCCAAACCTAGCTCGAATCAAGAATAATTGTAAAAAATTTGAGAACTTAGATAATTAAGCATATTAAACTCTAAAACAAAGATAACAATAAGTGTTATAGGATAAAACTAATTTATGACAATTATGTGAAAACTAAAACAACGTTGATATTATAGGGATTATTGGCAAAGGACTGAGCGAGTCTTATCTCAATTGAGTGAGCGAGTCCTATCTCAATTGAGCAAGCGAGGAGTCTAGGTAAGTTGAGATTAATATGTTATTGTATTTTGGAGTACTAAATTGTAGTACTTGGAGGTTTAAAATTGTACATGATTGTACTTGTTAAATAGTTAACTATGTGCATATGCTTATTTCTGAGTTTGAAGATATGATTCTGATTATTGTCCTGACTTATATTTATGTGATTTGTTGAAATGATTGAATACTTTAAACTAGACTTAATTAAATATGACTTGAAATTTTAAACCGGGCATGCATAACAACCTATTAGGGGAATATTAAGATTCTCCGGCCAAATACCGACCCCTTTGAAAGAGATAACGCTGGATGGAATAATTGGTTCCTTCTTTATCCTTAGTCGAACTAAGTGACAAATGAGGAGATCGCGGTAAGGATGAAATTAATGGTTCGAAGGTAGTCATGGGAGAAGTGGTGTTTTCATTGTACAAACTTAGGTTGAGTCATGAACTGTTACATTAACGGAAACTCCTCAACCCAGATTAGAGCTAGTGTAATTTTTCTAATCTCATAACGGGCCAGACAATGTCGTGTGATGATATTTGCTTAAGCATGCATTGCACTTAATAATTTGGTTGATAATCTTGTTTGTGATTCCTATATGATTTTAGGTCTCCGTCTCAACAAACTAAGCTATGGCTGCTCGTATCCTTCTAGACTTTATTGTAAGTGCTAGTTAGGAAGCAGATTACATTTATCTTGAAACTAACAACTAGTAATCCTGGCGAGTAAGGATATAATTGAAGACTGGATACACTCTTAAGTATAGATTATTCTTTAAAGCTTTTACTATTGATTTATAAATTTCTTAAGTAGATTAGGATTAAGTTACTAAATCTTGTAAAGATACTTAAGTTATTTCAATATAAGAATGTATCTTTCTTAAGTTTATAGGTAAATAACACACTTAATTCATTAACTGTTTACTTCAAAGTGAGTTAATTGTAGATGCTTTGTGTAAATCAAGTTTAAGATGGCGGCTGTATGGTCAGCTTCTATCTTAAAATGGTTTATATGGCGAGACTGTTATAACTCTACCACTTTGAAGCATGATAATCATATCAGTCAACTTTGTAAATCCATAACTTTTGCATATTAAGAGTTATGGAGTCTATATCATGTCAATAAAAACTAATTTGAGTCTACCTTTATGTGGGCTAAATTGCTATGCTGTTTTGGTTATTTAGGAAGTTGAATTTTTTACTTTTAGTTAGCTATTATGTACGTTAAGGATTTCTTTGTTAGTTTAGGAAACTTATCTTTTCTTATTTTCTTTCCATATTTTGCCAGATATGGATTTTATTCACTTTCTTTGTTTTATCTTAGTGCTATGGGACTATAAATACCCCTAAGATCATTTATATTTCAATCTTTTGAGAATAATATAATTTTTATTCTCTTATAATTGTGTTTATATGGATACACTATGTGTTAAAATCTCTTACTCGACATTTAAAATTCACAAAGGCATTCTGAATCCTTTACTATTTAAAGTAGTTGACTTTCTTTTCCCCTTTCCTATAGAGATCTCACTTACTTGAGGCTATAGAAGGGGTATGATGTTAGACACATCGATTACCAAAATTAGTGAGTAGAAAGGAGATTGTTTAAAGTATTGAAAGATTAAAGTCTACTTTAAGGAGATGCTTAGCGCACACAATGAGAGAAGGATGTGTTTGAGTTAATGTAGACTTGGGGCCGAGTCAAAGGCCTGATTCCCTTTGAATCGAGACTAGCCTAACTTAGGTTGGTTCACTCGGCTCGATGGTTTGATAAGCTAGTTTTCGGCCCGTGAATCGCCTATTTTTTTTTTTATAATTGGAAAAAGAAATATTCTTTCATCTTTATTTTTTTATTTTAAAAAACCATTAATAAATCATAAGAATTTAAAATTTTGATTATTTCACTCTATTAATTGTTGGGTACTAAAATTAATGATTTGTACCCTATTAATTATTGGGCACAATATTAATAATTTGCATTTTCAATAATACATAATTATTATTTTATATCCACAATTAGTGAATTGAGTAAGTAAACCTCTTTTTATAGACAATATCTTAAGAAAAGCTTAACAATATAATCAATGTGGGACTTGATTTGTGACAAACAATGCTAACAATGCTCACAATGCTCTTTTATTACTTCAAAGGAAACTTTAAAAAACAATATAATGTATGTGGGAGTTGGACTGATATTATAAAGAAAATAATATCTATCTAATATTTATAATACACTTGCCATTTTATATATGACATAAATATATTCCTTATGACTTTTAATGGTATTAAATTATAAACACACTTGCATTTTTATAAATTATTAAAATATATTATTTACAAAAGTAGTTACTCTTTAAAAAATTAAACAAGATCATATGAAACTTATGATATTTTATATCCCGAACTCTTTTTGTGGTTAAAATAATGTATTTTACACCATAATTATTTACTTTTATCAACATTAAAATATACAGGTTTTAATAATTTTGTTTATGAACTCATATATATTATTTGGTCTAGATATCAACTTCTAAATATAAGTAATAATATATATTCAATTTTATTTTAATAAGAGAGAATACTTAAATTTAATTGATATAAAACTTTCTTTTTTTATTTTTTATTTTTAATTTTTGGGTTAAAATTGATGGGTTAAATTGCCGATTTCTTCAACCCAAGCTTAAATTTGCTGGTTTGACAAGCCTAACATATTGAATTGCACCAGCCCGCTAAGCTTAGTGGGTCAAGTTACGATTCAAGCTCGTAACTCATGAGTTCAAGCCAATTTCAATTCGATTCACAAGTCGAACTAACCCTTCTCTAGGTTTAGGTTAGCCTTAGCATAAAGAGGGATAAAAAAAGATACAGTGTTAGCCTTTATTTATTGGGGAAACCTTAGGACACATTGTCCCTATTGGATCTAGTTTAATTTTATTCTTTTAGGGTTAATCCACTTTTCTTAATGTGCTAATATAAGCAAAATTGTCTATGGCCAGAACAATATAGATGATGAAAATTGTTGACCAAGTAAATAAAAAAAAAAAGAGAGAGAAATTATTTGAAAAATTTATTTATTGTAAATTGTATATGTGTATACTCCAAACATCATATAAAATATATTTAGATCCTCTCCATTTACAATTTTTTTTATTTCTCTTTATTTATAAATCAATAGTTGTGATTATCTTTATTTTTGAAACAATCTTGTAACATTATCATAGTGTGATTATTTTCCATATAATCTTTATACATATCAGTATATTTAGGGTATAAATTGAGAGAAAATAAATTTGAGAGGATCTTTTTTAAGCTTTTTAAGAAATAATAATCGAGTCAAAAGAAACCAATTTAAGGAAGTAGAAAAATGAGAATATGCAGAATTCTCAATGAAGTTAATCAATGCGTCCACCATCTCTAAATGATTAGTTTGCACAATTATATTACCCTTGCACACAGCTGATTGTTGCCTTGAAAGAAAAAGATATAATGGCGATTTAACAAGGACAACTAATTTTTAAGAAGATGGTCATAGGAACAAACAAGACAGTTTAATAATATGAATTTTACTTAAATTATGCTGCTATAATCTAGATGAATTAAGGGTCGAATCCCCCTCTCAAAATTATAACTTAATTGGAACACGATTTAGCAAGGTCCCGATTCCTTAATCAAACAGGACAGGACCAAACGATGAAAGAAAAGGGACCTTAGACCTAAACATCGAATCTTGTGGCTGCATAAAACTCTTTACGGGGGATTCTGGGGCCATCCTTATGCAAACGTCACATGATATTCCACAATTACTTTCTCATAACAACTTTGTCAATAGCCCGGTTTGCGTGATAAGCCTAAATATGTGGAGAAATAGTAAGAAAACAACATATCTCTCTTTAGCATATTCTTTTCTTGTTTCGCATCTTTTACGTAACCCACCTTCATTTCTATCATCACATCGCACACACAATACTAAAACCTTCCAATTAGCTCACTAATTTCGGAAAAAATAATCAATACAATATGTACAATGACATGAAATTATTCATCTAATTTGAAAATAATGAAAGTTTTACACATGAATTAGATGATTGATGATCAAATAACACATCATCCACAAAACCCAATCCAATAATAATAATCCCATCTTTCTACAATTCAATCCTCCACCATTTTTCTTACGTACCTTAATCTACATGCCAATCGTCCAACAACAATCATTCAAAAACCGAAACCGGAAACGATCTCGACAACCCGACCGGAGTCTTGAATGTAATCAACGTATCATCATCACCTCGCTCATGTTCCTCATCACCACCACTATCGTGTTCCGGGCTAGATCCCTTCCTGTTATGGTTGTGGTTCTGGTTGTTGTCGTCCTCATCGTTGTTTCTTCTATTCTTTTGCTTGTCTTTGTTTCTGATGAGAATTTCATTCAAGGTAACCCAAAGGAGGAACTCCTTAGCCTTGACCCCCGTCAATTTCTTGATCCTGCGAGGCTCGACGTAGGCTGTGACGACGGTGTCGTAGGATACGACTATGTTGTCAATGACCTTGTGTTCTAGCTTGGTCTTGTTTCTATGCTTCAACCATACCAATCCAATGCCCTTAACATAACCGTACTCTTCTATTTCTTGTGGTGTTAATAGAGCATTAGGCATCCCCAGTTCCGTCAACAACAACGTTAGCTTTTCTCTGCAAATCTGGTCTCCATGATATACCTCGGCCTTCGTCTTCATCTCTTCGGTTACCCGAGCCATTTTTACGTTGTTGTCTGTTGTCGAATTTTGTGTGTGTGTGTGTGTGTGTTTTATGTGGAATTGGATGTAGTGGTCAAGGGTAGAGTTTCTTTTTTTAGCTAGGTGTTTTGGGGTTGGTTTTTTTTTTTTATATATAGACAAAAGGTAAAGGATTGGTTTTCCAAGGAATAATGTGCTAAATGTGGATAAGAATTTAATTGTACGGTTTTTTAATATTTTGCTCCACGGAACACCATAACATTCAAAATACAAACTAAGAAATACATCCTCTCATATTATTTTTTCCTAAAATTCTTTAAAGTTACAAATCAATTATGGTTATTGTCTTGATCTTTGAATATCATATAATATCATTGTAATGTTATATTTTTTTAAATATCGAGATAACAAAAATTATTTATTAGTAACTTTAGTAAACTTTAAGAAGAGAGTAACTTTAGAAGATCCAAATCCATTTTATAAATATTATTAAATTTGGATTAACCCCCTTCAATTCAATTTAATTCGACCTAATTTGATTATAAAATCTGCCTGATCCAATTTCGGTCTAACCCCTATTAAACATGATTGAACCCAATTCTGTCATTTTAACTTTAATCCTCTTATATGTTCGATTTAACCACCAAGACTAGGTTTAACAATATTGATAATAATTAGTATAATATTATCATTCTTTTTTTTTTTTTTGGGGTTTCTTGAAAATTTTTAATTTTAGATATAAATAAACTTATATGACTTCTTTGATATTCTTTTATAAAGGTGATAATAATAATAATAATATAACTATGAAATTTCTTATATGTTTTGCCAATAGTTTTGGTGTATGTTTGATTGGCTAAGACTTGGGCATCGGGCTGAATCAGCCCTAAACCGTCGATTTATGGGTCGATAATACAATAAACCGTGATAGGCCTATGAGTTGGCGATTCCAGGTTGATTCATTAAGTCGGGTGGTTCAAGGGCTTATTCAAAACTCTTGATCCTATTTTTTTTTAATATTTAATTTTTTTCTATTAATTTTTTAAAAAATACATTAATAATTTTTAGTAATGTAATTTTCTTTCTCTTTTTTTTAAATATACTAATTCATTAATAATTTTTTATTTTTCTATTAATTTTCGATTTAATAAGATTCCAATTTTTTTATTTTTTTCCCTCAAATTTTTTTTCTCATATTCGAGTCCTTAATATTTGATAAGTTTTACAAAAATAACTTATATTAACTGAAATTGAATTTTCTATTTATATTTAATATATAATAAACTTATAATTAGTCATCTATCATTAGTTTGATGATATTATTTTTTAAAAAATTATCTTTTACTCTCGCAAATAAAATAACTTTAATATACAATGACTTACTGAATATTATCCAATTATTTTTTTCTATTTAATGGCTTCTCTTTTCTCTTTCTTTTTTTAAGGGGATGAACTGACCAAACCGATTTGTCAATTTAATAGTAGGTCAGCCCGATAGTTTGCAACCCACCAATTTGAGTGGTTTTGCCCGACAGTTCGTTAGAGCAATTTGATCCGGTTACTATCAGGTCAAGCCGATTCAAAGTTGATTTATTGTTCGAAACTAGTTCTTACCTAAGTCTAAATTAGTTAGTCATAAGTTTGATTGCCTTTATGATAATAGAATAAAACCACCTTAAAACTTGATTTATTCATTGATTTATAATGTATGCATGTATATATGACTAAATCAATCACGCACTTAAGAGATTACACTTAAGTTTGGAATACCCATTCCATCATAAATGGTCTGACAGCAAATGCTCAATTATTATTTATGCTGTCGTTAAAAGATTTGATAAGGACACGTAAGTAAGTGTTTTTTTTTTTTTTTTTTGGGGATTAGAGAAGAGAGCTCTTTCCGTATGTTGACGTTGTCTATTTCTCAATTGGCAATAGTAAATAAGTAACTAATTATATATTGATTTCTACTGGCCGAGATCACATGCAATTTTCTTGATATTTATTATAATCAAACAATTTTTAATTGTTGAATATTTTTATATTTATATTGATTTCAAGATATTGCGGTTAATAATGATTTTTAGCTATATCTAATAATCGGAGGCGAAGGTCACAACTACTGGTCTGTAGTTGAGATTAATTATTGCCTTAAATGCCAATTGAATATAACAAAAAATGATTTCAATTTCTCGAAGCAGAAAAATTATTTTCCTTATTTTTTCACTAGTAAATTATAAAATTTGATTGTATCAAATATAAAAACGTTTCGAAAAACATTTTCCAGCAAATAGACATACCCTTAGTCCCTTCATTTGGCAATTGACTATGAAAATTTTTATTTTTTCCCAATTAACCAAAACATGATAATCACCACCCACCATAATGAAGTTGTATTGTTATTATTTATTTATTTATTTTTTTTTTAACAAAGCTGGTGACTGTTGAGGCTAGTCTAATGATTATATCTGCTTAGTAAATAGTAAGAAATAATACGAGGATGGCACTATTAGTGGTTTTCTTTTAATCAATGTAAGTATATGTGCACGTGCATGTAGATGGGATATTCCAATACTCCAAATGGAGCATTGGCATCTAACTTGTGTTGTTTTGGGATATTCCTATAAAATGCAAAGGCATCTTCAAATTGCACTCTCGACTACTCTTTTCGTTTTACCTCTAGTAAAACCAAATTTACGAACTGTGCTGAGAAACGACGACATAAGATATATTATCTTAGAAGTTTATTGATTCTCAAATAATTTTGGGAAATATTATAGTTCCCATTCGGTCGGTGTTGTTGTATTTGTTGTGATCTTGAATGTTTACACAATAATTAAATAGTGAAGAGCGGGAATGAGTGAGATGGCCCAAAACAAGAATGATGGGAAAAGCAAATGCACAGTTGTAAATCAGATGTCAGAAAGCGATTGTAGGCAGGGAATATCACGTTGAAAATGCTTTTCTTATTGGTCGGCCCTGAAAAATTGCCCCAAATCATTTTAGATTTTTCTTTTTCTTTTTTTTTTTCAATTCAATGTTGTATTTTTCGTCAAGTGTCTTCTAGATTTGCTTAAAAGATTTTATGGACATATAAAAATCATATATAAGCCGTCAGATAATGTGTCTAATATACGTCCCCGAGTTAATTTTGTGATATTTGCCTTTTCTTTTTCATATCTTTAGTTTTAGACTTCTCTTTTAAACTTGATTCCTCCTTTGCATCTTTAAACGGTGGAGTCGTCCAAAGAGAGATAGATGACATGTCATCTTATCCTTCTATTTATTGAAATTAGTTCCACGGAACTTATCCGATTGGATGAACTCTTGGTTCATTATTCTTATATACATAGGAATAACCTAGAATTTGATGAAATGAAATAGTTTGAAATGGAATAATAATGAAATAATAAGTCAATTCCCATATTTTGAAAATGTTTATAGAATCCTTAGTTCCATTCTCATTTTTCTGTTTGATCACAATAAATTTAGAAGGGAAAGGAATGTGCATACGGTGGTACTTGTCAAAATTACCATTAATCTGTATATGCAATAAATATATATTAATGAGATTAAAAAGGTTATACGAGTAAATATTATTAATAAATATGGAATAGAACTGTGATTCTATCCTCTTAAGGTAGAATTGAAATTACTGTTTAAAGCTAGAATCATCGTTCCAAAGAATCATGATTCTAACTTCTAAAAATGCTTTTAAATATATAAAGGGGAATGAAATCTAGAATTGTCATTTTGCACTTATCCATTCCAATAAACCACATTCATTAATATGACATTTATTTCTCTATCCATGGTAATGCTCTTATGGATTGTTAAATCTTTCTAGACTCCTAGAATAGATAAGGAAACTTAGAGGCACATAAAATGTTTACTTGAGTTTCACTAGTCTTACATATAGTTTGCTAATAATGATCATGACTCTCCTAAGACATGGCTAAGTAATTTTTTAAAGAACAAGGGCAATAATCTTTTATTTTCAATTGCCATTATAACTTGTGGGATATTTGTAAGGTTTTCTTAAATGTTGTTTCTTAAAGGAGAAAAAAAAGCAATAATTTTATATATATCTCTTTTGCTTTTCACTAATTTCCATGACTTATGACTCTCCTAAAAATTACATTTTAGTTTTGATCAACAAATCAAGTTTGAATTGATTATTAACTTTCAGACCATCCATTTTGTCAGATTAAGACTGAAAACATTAAAAAGGCATATTAGTTTAAAAAATGGGTACATTTTTCAAGTAGACATGAATTTGCAAAATTCTATAGAAATATTGATTCATTCGGATAGATACTTTCTCATCTCAATAAGGTTGTATATATTTTCTAAGTAATATAAGTAGCTTATTTTATAAAAAAAAAAAAAAGAGAGAGGGAGAGGATAAATCACACTATATATACCTACCTTTTGACCCACTTCACTTTTATACTTGTGCTTTCATTTTAATATTTTATATATTTATATTTTTCATTGTTTGTTAGTGAACATGTGTAAGCTTCTAATTTGTATACAATAATTTATTTATGTATTATAGTGGCCGACCATAGCAAAAAAAAGTTGATGGATTATGCAACCTACCTAGATAGCTACTCGCTACCCCAAAAAGTTATTAAACCATGTCTATTGCAAAGAAACTCATTTTAGGTCTTTAGATAGTATGACAATTTAAAGAACTTTCTTTTTTAAGAAATTTGCAATTTTATCCCTCAAGTCCTTCATAAAAGTTTTTAAACATTTTTTAAATATTTTAATGCATTTTCAACCAATCAAAACTTAAGAAAGAAAAAAGAAAAAAGAACAAAGAAAAAGCAGTTGTTAAACACATTCCTTCGCTAAGGAATGCATGACAATGGATAAGGAACTCTGCAAGCGTTCCTCAAGTATCGGTTGTTGGGCTAAGGGAAACCTTCTATGGGCCTTTACCTTGAGAACATGTTATTTTGTCTCCAACACCCATCTTCTTTTTCTTATGTATGACCTGTCTTTTTTCTGTCCTATGAAGATCCAACATGTTTTGTTCAACCCAAGGGAAAAACATTGCGAACTCTCGCCCATCTATCAATTTCTTAAGAAACCTTCTCGGTCCACTCCTCCTTAATTTTGAAAATGAACCCAAATCTCAAACTTATGGGCCTTTTTTTTATTTATTTATTTCTTTTCTTAAATCTCTCTAGCTTTTGTTGGCAAGCATTCTTCAATCATTTTGGCTCGTGGTTTTTCATGGCTACTAAATTTTTTTTTTTTTCCTTTTTTCTATAATCACTGAAACTTTGTTAGTTTTTTTTTTTTCCGATGGTAGATAAAATTTTACTAGTTTTGTGCATGGCTTCTCCCTATCTACATTTGTCATTCTCCCATTTTCCACCACAATAACCTTTTTTGTTTTATAATTCAACTCAAGTTAACATAAGATAGTATTACGAGAAAAACTTGTTGAAATTAAATAAAACTATGCAATTACATGTAGAATATATGTAACGTGTTTATAGTTGATAGTCAAATTAACAAGTGATTAATAAATCTTGTTAACCCCCGAATAACAACCGATGTTAACTTGGAATCTTCCATCTTAAACTTATAAACCACTACTAACCACTTTCTCCTTTTACAGTGTGCAATTCAGTTTAATGTCACAACGCTCTGCCTTCTTAGGTTGTTCCAAGTGATGATTAATGAACATTTTCAACAAGTCCAAACGTTTTTCATCCAATGTTGTTGATTTGTTATACACTACCTTTAACTATATAAACCACTCATAATATTCTTCTATAATTCATATAAAACGTTAGTCCAATAAAATATTGCAATATAATATATGATTAGATCCATTACCAACGAAGGGCTTAGGCCCCAAGTTTTTTTTTTTTTTTTTTTAATTGGCAAAACCCGATTACCGGGGGGTGTGGGGGGTCGCCAGCCCCAATTTTATTAATAATTAAAGATTTACAATGAAGAGGGGGGCTTATACCTGACCTCTTTGTTACATATTTGACCTGCATGAAAATATAAATAAGGATGTACTACATCCCTTACATTGATATATTTGCAGAAAATAAACAAGGAAGTACTACTAGGCCCCAGGTTATTAGATGTTGAATGAATCGATTTAGTTATTATGGACAAAGTTTTCATGTTTTCATTTTTACCTATTTAATCACATAATGCCGTGTATAAAGAATGTTTAACGTTATTTTATGATTTTTTTTTTTTTCCCAACGTATATGACAAGGTACTATTAAAGAGACAACGTGTGAAAAATGATGGGGAGAGGGATTGCCAGAATAAACTGCGTTGCCTGCATTCACAGAAAACGTGTGAAAAAAACATCCTAACAATCTTACTTGTTCAACTTAAATACTTTAACTATATTTCAAAGATAAAATTCACGAAGGAATTCTCAGCAAAAACAAACTTTATTTACAGTCCTAGTTACGCCCCATTCTTTTGTGTATTTAATATATCTAATGACATGTTTATGCCTCACGTACTTACAAGTTTAATTGTATAATTTACAAACTACATATAAGGAAAACATGAAGTTGTTAAATAAAAGAATTTAAAAAAAAAATGGAACTATAACTGCAAGGAGAAAAAAAATTAGTAGCAATCTAATTTACTAAAATTTTAGTTACATTTGTAAGAAATCTGAAAAATGGGTTTAGGAGGTAAGTTCTTTACATGAATAGGAAAGAATCCCAATCCTTATGATATATTTCACACCCATCTATGCTCTGGTAATTAAAAAACAAAAAAGTTCATAAAAAAATAAGATATCACATGTAGTATTTAGTAGCGGATAATATAAAATAAAAATTTCATCCTCCATCCATCAAGATAGAGTCATAAATGATTGGTGATTATTGTATAAACTTTTGAGAAAAATATAAATAACTCTAAAAAATTTTAACTTAAATACGGATTGATCACCAAAACTTTCAAAATAAAGTTTAAGACCCTTTGAATTTTGATAAATTGGCAAATAACCCTCGTAGTTAAAAATAATTCTCTTAATATTTGATTTTTGTGTACAAATATCCTATAAACTTATCCAAATATACTTTAAGACTCCCTAAAATTTGATAAAGATGTGCATTTTTCTAACTAAAAAGAGGAAACATTATTCATATTATTAATTTAATAAAGTTTAAGAGTTTTAAAATATAATTTAAGAGCTCATAGAATCAATTTGCACCTAAATAAAAGTTTAAAAAGATTATATGTAATTTCTTGTAAAATAAAATTTTTCTTTGCAGACTACATCCCAAACAATCCTTATGCCTTGGCACTGCTATTGAAGTTAGTTGCTTACCTTTTCAGTCATCTTCAACATCTACAGCCAAGTACATGAGACCTAAATTTCCTCTCTGATGAGGGCATGTTTTTGGATCTTATCCCATGTAACAATCCACAGTCTTGACTAAACCCCAGTTGCCAATCTTCACACACACACACACATATATATATATGAACATAACTCAACAACGTAGGCTTAACATTCGAAACTACACTACTAAAAACTATGGTATTTTCCAATCTATCCCTGATGATCATATTGTTTTTACTTCCTACACTTTGCTATTCGGATAACTTAGACAGTAAGATATCAAGTTTGCCTGAAGGTGATGTCGACCTTTTGGAATTTCCTCTGAATTTAGAGTACTTCGAAGCAGAATTTTTCTTGTTTGGTTCACTGGGCTATGGATTAGATAAGGCTGCCCCTAATCTAACCATGGCGGGTCCAGCTCCAGTTGGTGCCAGATTAGCTAATCTGGACCCCCTCACTAGAAGTATTATCTTGCAGTTTGCATTACAAGAAGTGGGGCACTTAAGGTTAAAAATTTCTCCCTTGATGTTTTTTATTGTGTGTTGGTTTTATGGAAAATGTTTTATAATTTGTTATGTATTTGAATTATTAAATATTATCGTAAAAGGGCTTTTAAATATGAACGAGTAACTTTTGGTGGCATGTGATGATGAAATGCAACAGTAATCGATGGCTACAAATGATGATGGTCCAGAATTATATTGGAAAATGAAGAGAATGGTGAAAAATGAAAATCATTTTCTTTATTTCCTTCAATTTATTATTTATTTTTTTATTTATACTGTTATTAAAAACCGTTAGTAACTACGATCTTTTAAGATTGTTACGATAATATTTCTAAATTTTTTTATTATAAGAAATTTCTCGAAATGGATATGCTTTTAGTAACAATTCCAATCACTTAGAAGTAACATACTGAACAGGCCGAATAAATCTTGATGCATCAGTTTGTTATCATGAATATTTTATCAAACTGATTTTCACATGTTGTTTTAAATGCAGAGCGATCAAGAACACGGTGAAGGGATTTCCAAGGCCATTGCTGGATTTGAGTGTCAAGTCTTTTGCAACGGTTATAAATAATGCTTTCGGACGCCCTTTATATCCTCCCTTTGATCCATATGCTAATGGAATAAACTTCCTAATAGCATCCTATGCTATTCCTTACGTTGGACTGACAGGCTATGTAGGGGCAAACCCAAAGCTTCATTGCTCCGTTTCCAAAAGGGTACGAGAGATTCGTGCACACGTTAGATTCCCATCAATTATATATCACATGTGCACGAATGATATTAACAAATTGCTTGATGTAATAATGTATATAATTTTTTATTTTTGTGCTTTTTAATTATGTAATATAGCTAGTAGCTGGGCTATTAGGGGTGGAATCTGGGCAAGATGCCGTACTCCGAGAGATGCTGTTCGAGCGATCCCAGGTGGTGGTTCATCCTTATGGAATAACAGTAGCGGAGTTTGCGAATCGGATATCGGATCTGAGGAACAAGCTTGGGAACGAGGGAGTGAAAGATGAAGGTCTCTTTGTGGCAAAGGAATTGGGTGCGGAGGGAAGCGTCCCAGCTAATGTGCTTGCTGGGAATGAGTACTCCATCTCTTACGACAGGACTCCAGAGGAAATTCTTAGGATTGTATATGGTAGTGGTAATGAGAGTGTTCCAGGAGGTTTCTACCCTAAGGGTGCTGACGGTAGGATTGCAAAATCGCATCTCCAACAAGTCGAATGTTGAAATCGGTAGAATTTAAGGATGATGTTGCATTTAAAAGTTATGAATGACTTTCAACGGAAAACTACTATAAAAAAATTTAAAAAAAAATGAAAATAAAAATACAGATTTTAAATTATAGATGTTTTATCACTTCCATTGTAAATATCAAATTCTGTTGTTTCGCTATTCACGTATAGAGGAACCATACAATAGGAATAAAATATTATATAAATCAATGAATGATATAAAAATATTAATAAAATTTAAATATGTAAAAACATAATTAGTATTTATATATTACTCATTGATTCATATAACATGTTAATACCATTAAAGTATTTTTCTAACCGACCATTATAATTTTCGGTAAGTGCAAATATAAGAACATAATCAGCATTAAAAACGCCTGGGAATTTACTTTTCTTTACAAAATAAATAAATCTTTTAATATGTAGTCAACATTAAAACGATGTTTATTTAGATTAACAAATCTTCCTAGTAGACTTGTTCATGGGAGGTACCAAAACCACCAATTTTTCCGTTGAATTTGTTAAAAATTAATGATAATACTGGTCAGGATCCCGAGGGGGTGGGGATGGTGCGGGTGGGCTGTGTGGGGGGATTTTGATTTCACTGCGTCCCCCTGTATTTCCAATGAAGACATCATACAACAATGTAATAACATAATCAGCCTTCAAAGCGTATATAATCACTTTTCTTGAGTAGATGATCCTCCATTATGGTGCATTTTCATTAAAACACTGCATACATGTATATTATATGAAATATTGCAGTTTTTTGGCCGACTCTATATTTTATTGATTTAAAAAAAAAAAAAAGAAAGAAATTGCTGATTCACACGGGATTCCACGTGCCCCATGCTACTCGGGTCAGAGCATATCGATGGAATGAACGAAATACAAACAGTTAACATAATATGGTCATAGATCTTAGGTTGTAACTTTATCATGAGCGAATTTGTTGATGTTGCACCCACGAAGTATGGAAAGTGCCAAACATTGGGAACTACCCGGGGAGGAGTTAGGAACAGGAACAAGGAAAAGCGAGAACCACTTAAATGGAAGAATCGATTGTATTTCGTCCTTTGTTCCCCATAGCAACTGGGGATTAAAAAGCACCAAATTTGATAACATATAAAAGGGAAGACGAAGTAAGAGCATGCTATTGAAGACGTTGCAACATATGTTGGGGAGGCCTCCGTTGATTGTGTGCAAACAAAATAAGAGTCAAAAGGCAGGGTAAGAAAGGGTTTAGCTAATGGAAATATTAACTCTTCCGGGAACCAGTAACGCGTAAACCATGTCCAACCAAGACCGATCAATATCCGAACGGAACGGATTCGAACTTCTTCTAGAATAGTATCCGGTGCGATAAAAAATTCATAGGATATATGAAAAGTAATTCAAATATGAGATAGCAANAAGGAAAAGCACTTGCCATGTCGTGGGGGTGGGGGGTGGGTTTTATAAGAACTTAGGCTGTAAACAAATAAAAAGGTTTAAAAAGGTGTTTAGACAAATAAAGGCCAAGAAACTCAAGTGATTAGTTAATAGAATTTAAACAAAGGACCAACAACCTCAGGCAATTCATTAGGCATATTTAGTCTAAGCATATCCTTTACATACAAAATGTCTACTATCTTACCACACCCATCCATTTCATTTTTAACTTAATTTCAACCTATCCAATCTGAAAACAAATAACTATCATCAACTACAAGAAAAATGACATGTAAAAATAAGGCTAAGTCTACACAAATCCAAATAAATAGCTTAGGTACATAAGCTTTTCTAGCAATATCAATATTTTAGATGTGGGAATTAAGTGTATGTGCTTATGCGTTCGTAACATGAGTCTCACATTTTATATAGTCTTATATTAGTGATGTAGAAACAACATATGAAGATAACTTGTAGAAAGACGAAAAAAGCAAATTTAAGGGGGTCGAATGCACTAGTGGCAAGCGAAATATTATATAGCATCAATCCCACTATTCTTAAGGAGAGGTAGCTTATTCATTTGAACCACATTTAATCATCAAAAGTGAACTTTGGCAGCATGACACTGTTTATCCCATCTTTAAATTATGTCAAATGAGGGTGACTAGTAAGTATCTATAAATTTTGTCTATCAATGACATTCATTGGATTATATTAGCACTCATCAAAATGAGATGAGTCATCCTCTTGATGGATTCCTCCATGAGTTCTTGTTGAATTCAAGCTCATGCAAAGCTCTCTTAAAGTGCATGAACCTATATAAAGAAGATCAAGAGAGAATGAACTTACTCAATGACTACTGTTCTAATTCCATCATATTAAATCTTTCTAGATTATCCTAAATCCATAAACTTTACTCTTTAGGCCCGGGCATTAGTTAAAGAAACCAAGCTTAGATTGCTTTTGAGCTTAGAGCCCAAAATCTTGTAAATCCATTTTGCTACTCTATATATACTATATATAGGGATAGACACGATTTAGTTTGGTATAATTTACTCTCATTGTCGAACCAAATCTAATATTACAATTCATTTTTTTTTTAAGTCGAACCTAATCATATGATTTGTTTCATAAATTTTTTAATTTAATTAAAACCGATTTAGTTCGATTTGGTTTGATCTACAATTTAAACTGTTTATGTCAAATTTTCATTAAATATTTTTATCTTCAATAAATATAAAATTTTAAATAAAATTCACTCAACTTAATATTAATAATTTACACAAAATTAAGATAAAGAATAACAAGATATGAAAATTTTGATAAAATTTATGAAGATTAATGAAAAAAATAAAAAAGTATAAAATAATTGCATGAATTATTTTTATTTAACTAAACGATTTAGTCTCGAACTGAACCGTAAACCATTTATATATAACTAAACCAAATCATAAACTAAACGGTTCACAAAAAAATTGATTTTTCGATTTGATTTACGATTCGATCCGCAGTTTACCATTTTTTTTTTTTCCTTAACCCTAACTATATATAACAAGTATTAGTATATAAGCAACTCATCATGTAAAACCTCGTAAAAATAAAATAATAAAAACTGAAAATATTTAGTCATGGCATTAAGAATAATAAGAGAATAAGTTAAAGGGCATTTTGATAATTAGCTTGGGAGTTATTTAAAGGGTTTGAGAAAAACCTAAGCGATTCTCTTTTGTCCATAATAAAAAGAGTTCTCCTATCAATAGGTAGAACTTTCTATAGTATAACTAAATCTATTTAGATGTGAGATACATTTTGTTAATAAAGGATCCTATCAATTTAGATCCAATATCAGAATTTCACCTTAGGGTCTTTGAAGGGAGTATCATGAATCGTTGTTTATGCAAATTGACAACTGTCAAAACCTAAACCTTAAGATATGTCGTTTCTTGATTGTTGATTTAATGTTTTTAAGAACACAACTAAGTGTTCCATTGTTATAAATAAATAAAAGATCGATGCAAGTAAAGTTTTGGAATTGTAGGATGAATTAAGGTTGAATTAGAAGGTTTTGTGTTGATAGAAAAGAAAGTAGAGTTGGTCGAGCAAGAGGAGTATGAGCAAAATCATAGGCATGATCATACCTATGAACCCCTTTGAGTTGTTTTAGCTAAAGTAAGAGTGATACAAATTTAAGGTCAAGAGGATCGTGGTTAAAAGCACAAGCATGATCCTATCGTAAACCCTTTGTGTAAGAAGCACAAGCATGATGTTGAGTTATAAGAGGTTTATAGCCTAGGAGTACAATCATAATCCTAGGTGTAATCAAGAAGAGCAAGTTTAGAAGAGAAGCGTAGTCTAAGAACATGAACGTGATTCTCACTCATGATCCTATCATAGACACTTCATTTTTGCACTTCCCTTGTAGTTTTAGAATTTTTCATAATAAGGTCCTAATTCAAAAAACAGAAAATTTAGAAAAAAACACAAAAAAAAATAGAAAATTTAGAAAAAAAGAAAAGAAAACAAAAAATTTAGAAAAATATAAAAGAAAAAATTGAAAAAAATAGAAAGATAAAATTTTTATTTTAGAAAAGTTAAATTTTTATTTTTAGACAAGTAGTTCATAAGAAAAAGAAGGATTTGAAGTCATGTTGAGGTCATTAGGTTTAGTTTGGTTAATGTTCTAATTGGATTTTAAGTGGTCACATGGTTTAATGCAATTTGTGTGCAAAAGAAAATAGGCATAGGCTAATAACCCAACCGGTTTAACATTTAGACTTAGCATTGCATAAAGAGAAAAGTCGTGTGTTTGATTCATAGTACATGCGCTTGAGCGTATTTTTCTCTTTTTTGCTTTGCCATTGTCCATGTATTGATGGAGGAAAGGGCCATGTGCTAGCCTTGACATATGGCAAACCACGAATGGACAACGCATCTTATGTGGTGCTACATGGTGCCACGTCGATGTCCCTTTACCCTTCTTTCCTTCTTTTTCCTTTCTTTTCCAACTCTTCCTTGCATCTAGCTCGTACCCCTCACTTCAACTTGATTTTTCTTTTATTTCACACACAATTTTTGTGAAGTTAATAGTTTAATCACATACTCCATATGGCCTACTTTCATTTGAACCCAAAATCCAATATTCATTCATCCATTTAAGAAATCAAATTCGAGTCTATGTATTGAAAAAAATCATCTCCGATATTTAAGCTCCATGTTGACCCTCATGATAGTGGTAATTTCCAAAGCTTCTAATTATCACATATAGCAAGATTAAGCTCCCACAAACATGTTTCGGCTGTCAATTACACAGAAATTCCATTCTAATTGCACATCAAAGGTCAAATCCATGTGCATTCAATATCAAATTCACAAGATTGACAATTGAAGCCCCGTAATCAAGTATTTGGAGTTTGGACTGTAAAATTTAAGGCGATCGAGCAAATTATCCGATCGAGCCCAAATTTTAAAACGAAATTACAAATATTAGTAAAAGCGATCATGTGAGTTTGGATTTATAAAAATAAATAATTAAATAATATAATATTGAAAGATAAGCATATTACCTGTTATTTATCAAAAACGTGTAAAATGAGTTATGATAACTAATAAATCAATAGAGATAAATTATATGCACATTAAAATCATAAAATAACATAAATAATATTTATGAATATTTATTCATACTATATATATATTTACATATAAGTAAAAATATACAAAATTACCTAAAATACTGGAAATATACTAAAATAATGCTAATTAATTCAAATAAATTCATAAAAAATCATAAAAGATTAAGAAAAAATGTGGATATTTCTAGATTGTAGTCGTGACAAGCTAGAACTTAAAGAAAGAAATTAACCAATCAAATTTACCTAAATAGAAAGTGAAAAACAAAAGATGAGAAGAACACTCGGCACAAATAAATTAAAAGTAAATCCTAGACACCACTATAAATTTAGAAAAAGCACTTCTTAAATCTCATTTGGTCAATTTAGAACTTAGGAACAACAAAGAGAAGATAAGAAGAGAAGAGATGATATTTTTAGAAAAATTTAGCAAAGTAGTGTGTAATTAGAGCTTGTAAGGTGAACTACACCCGACAAGTACTTGGGAGTGGACGGCCACCACCAGTACCCAAGCTGGCCAACAAAGCCATGGTAGCTAGAGCAACTAATGTCGGTGAGCCCAATTTTTTCCTTTGATTTTGTTTTATTTATTAAAAATATTAAGTAATCATGGAAAATTATGAAATTTAGTATTTATAAATATTTTTGTATGTAGTATTATTTTGACAAAATTAGGTCCTACAATATATAGTGTTTAAGAAATCCTTAAATCCGAGCTTATTTTCGATATAGAAATAGTTGATCTTATTAGTGTAATTTTGAGCTCAAAAATTTTTTATAGGCTATTTAGAGTATTTAAAACATTACTAAGTAAGAGATTTTTTAGAAGTCTATTTTATAAATTTTTAGGCCTTAAAATAATGTACATAATGGGTAATTTTATGGATAATTACTAATTTAGTATATAGTTAGGTATTTTAAGATGTTAATATTTGAAGTAGAATAATGTTTGTAGCATTTAAGATGTTAGATGTAATTATTAGATATATTATGTCGTATATATATATAATAAGTAAAACGGTATATTTTAAGTTAATTTTGTAATTTAGGATAATTGGGTATAAATTTTTTATTTAAGATATAATTAGACATTTGATATGTTATTAGATGATGAAGGATGATATACATATGTTATCGGAAACTAAACTAGAACTTAGCCTAAAGTAAGAATAATTATAAGAGACCTAAAAACCTGAAAAATTAGGTATAATAAAACTCTAAACTATAGATAACATAAAGAATTACGGAATAAAACTTATATAAGATAGTTATATGAGTATTAAAACAATATTTGTATTATAGAGATTATTAGCGATGGCTTGTGCAACTCGTACCTTGAGTAAGCAAGCGGGAAGTTTAGGTAAGTTGAGATTATTACAAAACTATATTTTGAAGTAGTAATTTATAGTACTTAAAGACTTGAGATTATACTTGATTGTGTTTGTTAGATAGTTGACTACGTATATGCTTGTGTGTAATTCTAAATTGGACCTATATAGTAACCCATTAGGGTTCTCCGGTCAAATATCGACCCCTTTAAAAGGGATAGCATTGGATAGCATAATAGGTCCATTCTTTATCCTTAGTCAAACTAAGTGACAGGAGGGAAAGTTGCAGTAAGGGTGAAATCAATGGTTCAAAGGTAGTCACTGGAGAAGCGGTACCTTCATTGCACAAGCTTGGGTTTAGTTGTAAGATATTACATAAACATAGAAACTTCTTAACCTGGATTAAAGCGAGTATGATTTCTTTAATTTTACAACGGACCAAATAACATCATGCAATGTCATTTACTTGTACATGCATTGTGTTTAACTAATTTGGTTGATAACCCTATTATGTTTGATGTATATTTTTAAGTCTCCATCCTAACGTATTTAGTTGTTGATTGCTTACATTCCTATAGATATTGTTGCAAGTGCTAACTAAGAAGTGGCTATATAACTACCTTAAAGCTAGTAACAACTGAATTCTAAGGAGTGAGGATAAAAGCTTAAGGGTCAATTACACTATCAATTTTGGATTTTATCTTTGAAGCTTTTAATATTATTTTATATATTACTTAAGTAGATTATGATTAGGCTACTAAATCTTGTATACATACTCAGGTTATTTTAGTATAAATATGTATTTTTTTATAAATTCATAGGTAAATAACATGTTTAGTTTATAAACAGTTTACTTTAAAGTGGATTAATCGTGGATGCCTTGTGTAAATCATGTTTAAGATAACGGCTATAAAGTTAGTTTATATCTTAAAATGGTTTGCACAATGAGATTGTTACGACTCACTGCTTCAGGACGTGACAACCACTTTCTAAGCATCAACTCTCATCCGAATCCCTCAAGAACATACACAAATAACCCTTTCTCTCACTAGCTATGACCTAGCTTTCTCTCTCTAGAACTTGATCGAGCTCAAATCACTTCGAGCTAATTTGATGCTATCACTAATTTTCCCATGGCAAGAGCTTTCCAATGCAACCATTCCTAGCCTCTGTCGTAGCTCCACTACTCTTAACAAACAAACCCTAAACGCTGTTGTAAGCCACCATGATACGAATTTGTCGATGAACATATGAACCTAATATCACGCGTAACTAAGGGATGAGTTTAGGCCATGAGATGACTCAAAAAGTAAATGATAGTTGATGGTTGAGTAAGGGTTCCCGTACATCGAAGTTGGATATGACGCATTGACGCCTCATACGAGCTTGAGACACACTTGATATAACGCATAAGTGTGGTCGAAGGTTACTCGCTTCTAGTCCACGCTCAAAGGGCTACATAATAGTAGCATGAGAGTAAGCAGCAGCTCAAAAAAGTATATCTGAAAAGTTCAATCTGATAACTATTGCAGCTATTACAATGTATAAGTATTTATATGACTCAATTAGGGTAAATCCTAAGTAAGAGTAAATTACAAAAAAGATTCTTACTAGTAAAGGTAAAAGAGAATAATTTACAAGGGTATTAATTTAATTGTGCAAAAAGAATATCTGTTGGTAGTAAGGATAGTACGGATGTTAGAAAAGGACAACGCACGCGTAATTTTGCTCATTCTATGGTCCCAATAACATTATGAGCTGAGTAAGGGTGGGCTTTGATTAGGTTTGGTTGGCATTGGCAATTCAATAGCTTTGATTGCTGGGACTAGATAAGGGTTGGCCTAAGGGCAACTCACATTCGGGTCAACCTTAAGTGGTTGGCTCCTAGTAGCTGTCAGCCTAGCTTCGGCAATGGTCAAGTTGACAGTATTCTGATTTGATGTTAGGAATGTTGTGTGATGGAGAAGTTGGCTCGACACGTTGGCTAGTTACCTCGGTAACTTCTTGGATGATGTAGGAAGCGAAGTAGCTCGATTGGTTGGACTAACATAAGCATTGCTCCTCAACGCTTAACTAACCTCGGACGGCTCAATAAACCATCTGAGCGAGCCCTCGGGTTTGGAAACGCGTGATCGATCCTTAATCCCTATCATTCCCTTAGGGTTGTTTGAGATTTAGGATCAAATCTAGCTCAACTCCAAGTTACTCATCCTTGGGAATGTAAGGTTGGAAATCGATAATGTTAAAGGAGTTCGAAATTCCATATCCTTCAAGTAGTTCAATCCTGTAAGCATTAGGATTAATCTTTTCAAGTACTCTAAAAGGTCCGTCAACCTTAGGGGATAACTTACTCCTCCTCAAATTCGAGAATCACTCCTTACTGAGGTGGATCTAGACTAGATCACTAGGTTGAAACTCTCTCTTCTTCCACCCTTGGCCTTGCCTCTCGAGCTTAGTAGTAGCTCAGCTTAATTACTCTACCACCTTTTGGTGTATGGCTTTGATGGCCTCAACTCTTTCTGTAGCTGATTGGTCATCATTAGTTCTTAGTTAAGGTGCTTGGTCCATCGGGAGCTCAAGCTTAAACCCATAAGCGACCTCGAATGGAGACATATTTGTCACGCTGTGAGCAGTCCTATTTTAGGAGAACTTAATGATTAGTAGACATGGATCCTAATCAGCCATATTTCATCTAATAGGAACCCATAGCAAAGTTCCCATGGTTCTATTGGCAACTTCGATATACCCATCGGTTTGTAGATGGTAAGAAGTGTTGTACAATAGCTTGGTTCCCATTCGTCTCCATAGTATCTTTCAAAAGTGGCTTATGAACTTGGGGTCTCGATCCGAAACAATGGTTCGGGCACGTCATGAAACTTGATTACTTCCTACAAAAAAAGAAAAGAGATAGTTGAAGTATCGTTAGTTTTCGAACAAGGCACAAAATGTACCATCTTGCTAAATCGATCTACTACCACCATGATGGAATCATTCCCTCAAGTTGTCCTTGGTAATCCCAACATAAAGTCCATACTCAGCTCAGACTAAGGTTTGGTCAAGATGGGCAAGGGTAAATAGTGGCCTTACTCAACTCATCTCTTCGCCTTTTGGCAGGTCGTACATCTTTCTAACATGGACTGCACATCTCTCATCAATATTAGCTAGAAGAATCTCGCAGATAGTACTTCATGAGTTCGACGCTGGCTAAAGTGTCATATCAATCTCTTTTATGCACTTCATGCACTAGCAATTCTCTTATGGAATAGTTTAAGATACATAGCCTCCTCTCCCAGAATAAGTATTCGTCTTCCTTGTGATAGTCGTCTAGTATCCATCTTTCGTCACACTAGGCATAGATAGGACCAAAGTATGGATCCTTAGCATATAAATTTTTTATTGTTGAAAATCCAAGCAGCTTGGTCTATAGTTCGGTCAGGAGAGAATGTTGTCTAGATAGGGCGTCAGCTACTACATTATTCTTTCCATTCTTGTATTTTATGACATAAGAAAAACCCTCCATAAACTTGACCCATTTGGCTTGCCTCCAAAACAACTTAGGTTAGCTTTTTAAATATCTCAAGGATTCATGATCAGTATAGATCACAAACTCTTTAGATAACAAATAATGTTGTCATACTGTTAAGGCTCGAATTAAGGAGTAAAACTCCTTATCATATACAGAATAGTTAAGTATAGCTTCTCAAAGTTTCTCGCTAAACTAAGCAATAGGTCATCCTTCTTGCATTAACATAGCACCTATGCCTAGTCTAGACACATTACACTCTACTTCAAAAACATTGTGAAAGCTTGGCAAAGCTAAGACGAGGGCTATAGTCAACTTCTCTTTCACCTCCTCAAAACTCCTCTTCTCTTTCTCTCCCCATCTGAATTCAATGCTCTTCTTTGACAGTTCGGTAAGTAGACTCGTAATTGTACTAAAATTCTTTATAAATTTGCAATAGAATGATGCTAAGCCATGGAAACTTCTCACATTTGTAGAACAAGTCAGTATAGTCCATTCTATGATTGCTCTTATTTTCTCATTATCAACCCACATGCCACCTCCACCCACAACAAACCTCAAGAAGATCACCTCAGGTCAGTAAAAGTCGCATTTCTTCAGATTGATGTAGAGTTATTCAACACGGAGTTTTGCAAAGACTCTTTAGAGATGCTCCTGATGAGTCTTCAAGTTGGAGCTGTATACTAAAATGTCATCAAAATAAACCACGACAAACTTCCCTATTAATTCTCGGAGCACATGATTCATTAGGCACATAAATGTGCTCGGTACATTCGACTATCCAAATGGCATTACAAGCCATTCATATAAACTATGTCGTGTCTTGAATGCGGTCTTTCATTCATCACCCTTGTGCATTCGAATCTGATGGTATCCAAATTTAAGGTCGATCTTGGAAAACATTTTCGTTCCATTGAGTTCATCCAACATATCATCAAGCCTTGTATGAGATACTTGTACTTAATGGTGAAGCGATTGATTACTCAGATATTTACACACATTCTCTAAGATCCATCTTTCTTTGGCACTAACATGGCCATCATGATACAGGGGCTAAGGGATTTTCGCACACATACCTTTTCTTCATCAACTCATCGACTTGCTTCTACAGTTCGATAGCCTATTCAGGATTTAGTAATAAGAATCAATCCACGACGATCTCTAAGTCGAAGGTAACTTGTTGTCTCAAGCTAATGCTGACTTGTCTTAACCCAAGGCCAAATTGTTCAAAGCTAAGGTTGGATAGCTTTTGCTGAAGCCAAGCTAATACAAGAAGACTGAGGGGAAGAAAAGGAGCTATTCGGCCTCTGTCGTTTGCTAAGAAGCCAAGAAACCATACAGCCGAGCACTCAGGGCCAAAGAAGAGCTCGGTACAGCATAGGAGAGTTTGCGCCAAGTAATCCACAAGTACAGCAACTGTGGGCCGACCCACTAGGAGCTCAACCAAGCACAATAAGACTTCCAAACATCCTACCCCTACTTGGGCACCCGATTGCCAACTGACCCCTGTTCAGGTCTACGGACAGCTCAGATGAATACATGTTGACTACTCTGTTAAGTGCACAGTTTTGTATACTTTGTAAATATTTCCATTATTTTGATTATGGGCCATTCTTTAGGGTTTAAAGTCTTGTATATTATTTACAGTTTTACCACTCGAGTTTTAGGACTTGCTATAAATAGCAACGTTTGTAATTATCAAGAGAATAGATAGTGAAGAATATTCATACAATGAATTTACACTTGAATGTTCCTTCTAGAAGTAAGGACATTCTTGAGGCCTTTAAGTTAGAGTTTTGAATTATTGAGTGTGCTGCACTCTTTAATCTCATGTGTTCTTATCAATCTTGCCTTTAAGATTGTAGTAAACTCTTCATTTGAGCAAGTTAGTAAGTCATCTATAACCTCTCATTTGAAACCTAAGTGACATTTAGTGTTCATAAGTTGTATCGAACCCTATTTTAAGCTTAACCCCTGATTGTATTTGTGTCTTGGTATGTGATATCCATACACATTTGCAGTCAAACCCCCATTCTCACTTCCTGTTCCTTGTTTCCATTCGAACCACATTGGCGTCTAAGACCGCTGCGTAGATTATGTATCATTTAGTGTGTAGGCAAACTTGTTAGATAATATGACTCTTGGCTACAAGTTAATTACATACTTGATGCTTCAGACTAGGGGCAAACCTTTCGGTAGCTCCTTTGAAAATAGGTCAACAAACTCTTTTAGCAAGGTTTTTACCTTAGCAGGCAACTCTTTCTCCTTGGGTCTCATCTCTAGAATTCTTCAAACCAGTAGATAGGTCGATCTTTCAAGCTCCATCTCTCTTTTCAACTTGGCTCGGGCTAGTATCGAAGCCTCTTTCTTTAGGGTTTGGCTCAGTTAGGACTACATGACCTTAACTTGCTCGATAATCATAAGACTTAATTTTATCCCCCTACCTTCATGCTCCACAGAACATGTATTCTTTCTTCCATCATATATAACTGCTTGATCAAACATCCATGGTTACCTAAGTAAAATGTGGGACACACTCATAGGTAACATATCACAAAGTACTTCATCTCGGTAATTACTAATGTAGATCGGCATAGATACCTATTTTTTCACCTATAAGGTTATTTTATCATTGAGCCAATGAAGTTTATAAAGCTTTGGGTGGTGCTTGGTCAACAATTTTAATTGTTAGGCCATAAATGCAAAGGTTGTATTGGTGCAGCTCCTACTATCAACGATCAACACACATAGAAACTCATTCACCTTACATCCGATATGGAAAAGATTTTCTCTCTATTTGTCTTTAGGCACAAGATTGACATTCATCGTCCTTTTCAACACTAAAGTGGCCGATATAAAGTTGTCTTCCTCACTGTGGATAACTTCCTCCCCAAACAATTCAGCCTGTCTATCCTCTTTTATCTCTTCTACTTCCTCATCAATATTATTGACTTCAATAGTCGATAGCTCGCCTTAGATCACCATAGTTCTTCTATTTGGACACTAAGCAGCTATGTGTCCAAAACCTTAACATTTGAAACACTTGATCTCACTTGTCTTCCTTTCTAAACTTTGGCCCTTCTTAAACTTCTTCGGGGTTCCTTCTCTTTTGTTCGGGTAATTTGAGCAGGTCGGATCTCAGTAACCTTACTTGGTTCTGTTCGTATAGGTCTGCTTGGAACAGAACGACTACTTCTAAGTAGACCAAGGACTGGGTTGAACCCAGCCTGGACTTGTCGAGTTATGGACCTAGGGGTCGGTAAACTGTAACTGGCCTAGCTAAGGCTGATTCCAAGTTAATTCAATAGGCTTGCCAATTCATAGGCCAATTCCTTAGCCCGTGACTTGTCCTCTTTTTTTTTTTTTTTTTTTTTACATTTTTCCCCTTTTCGAGTAATTTCATTTTTCTCCTTTCCTAAATTTTACGTACTAACAATTATGAATTTTAAATTTGAAAGAAATTTAAATTTATATAGTAAATAGTTGTACAATATTCCATTACGTAACGGTATTGTTCCATAAATTGAAAAATTATATTGTACATGAGATGTAATGGAAATGAAACTATTATATTTCAACAATTTAAAATTAATTTTTTTATTGTGCTATGTTAGCAGTTATCCATGTATTTGGTACATAGAATCACATAATTGTAATTTCAGAATAATTTTTATATATTTTTTAAAACCTTTAGTTTGTTACTTAGTTTTTATATTAAAAAAACCATCATGTTTATATGATTAGTCATTTCAATTTTTTTTAAAAAGTTATGCTGTATAAATAAATTTTTACTCTAACACTTTCAATTTCCAAAATAATAATAATATTGTTAACTCTTAGATTTTAAACAAAGCCAATTAAGGCTTTTTTTTAAAAAAAAAAAAGTTATCTAATCTAAATATCGAATATGTAAAATAGACAGGAGAAAAATTGCAAGTGCAAATCAACTGAAATTTTTTAGAAAAATTTATCTTTTTTTTTTTCAATGAACCCAATTGAAACGATGGGTTAAACTACCGATTCACCCCCTCGGGTCACCAACTTGTCGATTTAGGTAGGTCATCGCTTGTGACCCACATGGACTCGTCGGGTCTAATCTTAGGTCGGAACTGGCCAATCCGAGTCTGTATCGGTTCAATGAACCGATAGGCTGATTCGCAGGTCGGACCTACCCTTTCCCTAGGTCTACTTCCAAGTCGGTTGACGGGTAGTCAAAACCTTCTTATTCGGTGCCTTTCTATCCTCTGGGTAGCTCGAATTGCATCATCAAGCATTCCAACATCTAGGGTTTCCAAGATATCCCTAATCTCATACTTCAATCAATCAATGAACTGAGATACGATTCAATCCTCTAGCTCCACAACTTCACATCGAATTATTAATATTTGGAATTCCATAGCATAAGTGTCTACACTCAACCCTCATTGCCTCAGCTCATGCAGTCTTTTGAAGGTATCCTGCAAATAATAGCTCGGTACAAACCTTCTTCGCATAACCCTCTTCATTTCATCCTACTCTAAATCTCTCATTCTCTTTCCCTTCTTTAAATGGCTTGCAAGTTATTCCATCATAAGATAGCATAACTAGTGAACTCCAACATAGCAAGTTTAACCTTTGCATTATCGGGTACGTCGTGGCATTCAAACTGCTTTTCAATCCCATTTACCCAATCTAGGTAGTCCTCAGCATCACCACTCTAAAAAAAACTTAGAATACGCATCCTCAACCTTTCAACTATAGAAGCTCATGCATTTCTTTCTTTAGGCTTGTAGTATTCCTCTACTTCGTCGTCTCCTTTCTCTTTTTCCTCAATTTCTTCAAGTGCTAGCCTTCGCCTAGCATTCCCACCCATTCCTTCAACTCAAGGCGATCAAGCTGGAGCATTAACTTGACTAAACCGACCATTGCCTCGCTCTTACTGCTTACATCCTCTAATGGGGTTATTTCTAGCTCATTGTCTATCTTCTTAGATAACTATCACAAAACTGGTTACTAGGTCGATAAGCCTATTTAAGTGATCACTTATTAAGTGAGGTATGAAGCTTCCTTCTTACCCTTAGCTATGTTAAGTACCACTTTCTTGATTTGCCAAAGTTCCTTGAACACTCGAATATGACATTGTTGGTTAACTTGGAAAAATGGATGTTTAAAGCACCACTCAAAGTTCTCTCCGGGAGTGACAACAATAGAACAATAACTACTAATCCCATTATTATGACAACTCCACACTGCGAGTAAACCAATAACCACACTTTCTTTTTACGTATAGGAAATAGGGAAAAATAGAGTACAGAACTCTTCTCAACTTCCAAAATCCTAGGTTAGAAATAGATCCTCTAACACATGATGACAGTAACAAACCACTCAAAGAGCACAGTAACAGAATTCAACTTTGAACGTAGCTAAGTACTCTAATACCAAGATGATATGGATTCGTGGATGAACATATAAACCTAATATCACACGTAACCAAGGGATGAGTCTGAGTTGCTATATGACTTAAAAAGTAAATGGTAGTTGAAGATTGAACAGGGGTTCCCCATGTACTGATGCCTCATACAAGCTTAAGATGTACTTGATATGACGTACAAGTATAGCTAAAAGTTACTCACCACTAGTCCATATTAAAAGGGCTAGATAAAAGTGGCTTAAGAGTAAGCAGCAGAACACTTAGCTCAAGAGAATATGTCTAGAAAGTTCAATATGATAATTGTTGCGACTATTACAATGTATAAGTATTTATATAATTCAATTAGGGTAAATCCTAGGTGAGAGTAAATTATAAAAAAGATTCTTGCTAGTAAAGGAAAAAGAGAAAAATTTATAAGGGTATCAATGTAATCGTACAAAAATAATATCCGTTGGTAGTAAGGATAGTACGAATGTTAGAAAAAAACAGCGTGCACGTAATTTTACTCATTTTGTAGTCTTAATAACACTACGAACCGAGCAGGGGTAGGCCTTGATTAAGTTTAGTTGGCATCAGCAGTTCAATAACTCTGATTGCTGGGACTAGACAAGGGTTGGCTTAAGGGCGACTCACATTCAAGTCGGCCTCGGGTGGTTGGCTCTTAGCAGCTGTCAGCCTTGCTTCGATAGTAGCTATGTTGACAGTATTCTGATTCAATGTTAGGAATGTTGCATGACGGAGAAGTTGGCTTAGCATGTCGGTTAGTCACCTTGATATTTTCTTGGATGATGTAGGAAGCAAAGTAGTTTGGCAAGTTGGATTGGGTTAAGCACTACTCCTCAGTGCTTAACTCACCTCAGTTAGCTTAGGGAACCATCTAAGTGAGTCTTCGAGTTCGGGAGTGCGTGATCGGTCCTTGATCCCTATCATACCACAACCCTAATTTAAAACACTAACCTACACTACTCCACAACCATGCTTGTAGCATCCCAATACTTAATACCCAACCCCCATTTAAAGCTTACCAACTACCATTCGAGGGAGATACACACCACCGTTGGTGGCCAACTTGCACTACCCCTTAAATTACCTTTGTTGGCTACAGTACTTTGCCTACCCCCACCAAGTCTAATGGAAAACACACAAAATAACTTTTCCTTACCCAAAAATCTACCTAGAACCGCCTCCAACAAGCCCCTGACGTTGCTGCCTCTCTTCCCCTTTGCAAGCATGTACACGTTGCTTATGACTTAACCCAAGATTCGGAAGTTCGACTTGTACACCTTAATTCTTGATCTAGTTAGTATGGCTTTTTATATGTCATATGTTTTGTATTATTTATTTATTTATTTTATTGTAACGAGAACCTGTAATTCAAAAAAAAAAAGAAAAAGAGAGAGAGAGAGAGAGAGAGATAGAGAAAGAAGGGAAAAAGAAAGAAGAAAAAGAAAAAGAAGAGAAAAAAAGAGGGAAAAAGAAAGGAAAGCTTAACCTTGTTTATTTATTTTTACTTTAGTTAAAAAATAATAAAATAATAAAAGATAAAATTAATTAATAAAAAAAGGTTTTATCACTTAGAAAATTTACTTTCCAAGATAATAATACAAATAAAAATAAATCCTTTTCAAAGATAAGATTTCTCTTAGAATTTTCCAAAAAACATAAACACCAATATAAGATAATTTTTCTTTTAGGTGTTTTTCTTAAAATAAAATTAAATTGTTAAAAATTTTAATCTAGCTGTTTTCTTAATTTAAAATCATTCAACAAATTAAAGTTTTCATAAAATGAATTACTAAAATGTCTAATCTCTACTAGAGAGTACGTAGGCACATATAGGGTGACTTAAAATATAGAAATCTTTTTATTTTCCCTTTTGTAAATAGTTTTGATTTTTTATTTTTTCTACAGATAGATTTAGCTTGTTATGAATGTATAATTAGCTAAACAAGTATTCTAAAGATAAAATTATATTCAAAAAATTGAAAGTGGTACCCATTAATGGTTTAAAAAGTTAGCTCTTGGAATCAAATATCTAGTTTTCAAAACTATTTTAAAAAATTGGTTTTATTGAAAGACTAGTGGTTAAGTTATAATTAATTTACTCAATTGATTAATTATAACTTAGCTCTTTTTTCCTATTCTGGTTGCGTGGTGACTTTTTTATTTCAAAATAAAAAATCACCTTTTTTTTTTTAACTCTTAGTCAACGGTTAATATTAAATAGGTTATGGTTTAATACTAATCAGGTTAAAGAAATTAAATAAAAATCGAGAAAAATTTAGGCTCAACACGTACCTTTTTTTTCCTTTTTCCATTATAAATCCTTATCCAAACCTTTTCTAAATGCTTTAGAGAGTCTAAAACAATCCTTAAACCCCTAGTAAAGCTAATCATAATATTCGAAGAGTTGAGATAGGTTAAAGTAAACTAAGGTTAGGAATAAGATTGAGTATTATAAGTAGGTTCTAAAAAGTTGTAATTTGTTCTATGTTTCAGGTGTAAAGGTTAAAAAGGATTGAGTTAGTTATTAACCAAGATACATAGAATCTAAGTTCGTTTATCCTTATTTGTTGTTTATGCTTATGTAGATAACAAAAAATAAAACGGAACTCATAAATATCTAGAATAATATTGCATGTTGCTTATGCTTAGATTCAAGGGGTCGCAATACCAGTATCCCTAAAGTAGCACCTCAATGTTCCTTAAGCGGCGTTATTCCTAGTAGAGTTACTTTTGAAAATAATTTGAGGTAGATTAAGTTAGTATCTCGAGGTTATAGTACTACTGTCCTAGCATCAGTTAGGTTAGGAGGTGTTTGGGGGTCGTAATGGTAGTGTCCTAGTGCTAGCTTAGATGAAGGCTATAGTACTAGTGTCTCGACCTAAGAATTGTGTAGGGAGTCATGAATTGTTCCAAGTTTAGGGTTAGTCATAAATAATCTTAAATTGCACTATTTATCGACTTAAATAAAGATAATAACTGATTGCTTGATATCGTTGTTGCATTATTGTATATGTATAAATATATGTGATGCATGACATGTATAAGTGCTTGTGGGTTTCCATACTAGGCATTAACTTATTACCCTTCTTTTTCAACTACAAAGACTCTAGATGAACATGTAGACTATAATGAATATGAGAATGCATATTATCACTGTTAGGATGAGGATATCTAAGATTACATTAATTATTATGATGACGAGAATTAAGCTCTTAAAGAGTTATGTTGTTTGTGAGTGGGCTATTTATCATGAGATTTTGTTAGTTGTATTTATGTTCTTTTTAATTATAGCTATCAAAGAGACTCAAATGAAAGGCTTTTAGTTACTTGGAGATTTATTGTTTATGAGAGATGTTGAAGTGATTTAATTAAATTTTGGAGATATTAATTGTTTTTTTTTTTTTTTTTTTTTTTTTTTTTTTTTTTACATTTGACTTGTTAGTAAATACAAAGGACACATAGCAATTTGTGGCATCGTAAGTCCAGACACTATACATTATGACTTGCTTAATAATAAATTTGTTGTAACTACATATACTCCTTCATAATTTACATTTGATATCTTGCTTTACATTCATCAATTTCTCTATTTGCATTGTCATTTATTTTGTCAATAACAAATGTATTATACCCCAAGTATATGGTATGAGTGATCAGCTACATATTTTATTCATGGATAGGTACATATTAAGTACAGAAACCTTCTAAAATCCATAATATTTATATAATCTCTAAAACAAACTCTCAAGTATTATCATCAATTAGGAAATTCAAATACCCTTCCATAGTCTAAATTTTAGTACTCATAGTTAGCCATATCCATTAGGAATCCACTCCCATTCAACATATTATAGCCTAACTCATTATAAGGATGAATGAAGTCATCTATACCTAAACACAAATTCCAAATGATCAGTAAATCACAAAACTTAGTGCATACGTATTACGCACATATACATACTTGTACACAGCCATATGCCTCATGCACACAAGCTTATGTATTACTAAATGTAGCAACTAAATTTATTAAGATATACCTTTAAGTTCATGAAAAGCAAAAAGAAGTTACTTATTGTAAAAATGGAGACTGTCTTTTTTTCCATGACAGCTGTAATGAATTTGTCATTAGTTTCTTTTTATTATTATTGAGCCTTATTTACTATGAGGTAGGATGGTTTATTGTAAGATAAAAGCGAACGGATCATATAGTCATTTTCAAATAACTACACAATAGAATTTCAAAGGCTTTTTTTTTTTTTTATAGAACATTTCAATGGGTTTGAAATTCCTTTCTAAATACTAATTGCAAAAGAAAATTAATAGGAAGTGACATGACATTAAAAAGTATATCGGATGAGAATTACGGAGATTTTAAAATGGCACCATTAAAAAGTTTAACCATGAAAATTGGGAATACCCAAAGAAAAAAATTTTCAAAACTATATATTATTATAAAATATGAATGGATACTTTTTGTGAACTTAAAAACATTTTTTTTTTTTTATTGATCCATTTATTTAGCTCTTTCTTCCTTTCCCAATCAGAAAAACACTTTGAAATTTTCACTTTCTTCCCACTTTTTCTATCGCTAATTCATTTTCGACTCGGAACATAGACTTTTTTTCCTTCTTTCTTTTCTTTTCTTTTTTTTTTTTTTTCCCAGCCCGAACATAGCCTTAATTGACCGTGCATAAAACCAAAATAGCTGTAGAAACGTAGCCATAAAACAACCCTAAGCTTGATCTTATCAAGAGTGTGACGTAGGTAGTGTCCTCGTTTCCGTGTTTCACGAAAACGTTTACATATGCTGCTCTTCGACTAATCCAACCGATGAAGTAAAAGAAATTCATCTACAGTCCACAGATTTTTGTACAGTTGTATTCATTATTTTTATAAGATGAATACTGATTTCTATCACATTATTAATTTAATATTTATTAAATCTTAATTATTAAATTGATTATGTTATTAACCGTTTAGATTTAATAAATATTAAATAAATAATGAGATAGTAAGTTAAATTAATCCTGTTAAAATAATAGACGAAACTATAAAAATTCCGATAGACCAATGAAAATAGAAGTTTGTTGTATTTTGAAGTTGAAAGTTGAAAGCTTCTAGGTCCGTTAAAGTGAGGGAAGCGATTCAAATTTACATCTCATTATTTGTTTTAAAGAGATCGATCTAACTTTTTATTTTATTAATTATTTATATTTTTTTTAAATCTAAATTGTTAAATTTACAATTTACTTAATGTTTCATATTTAAATTAATATAGATAATCTGAACGCATGAAGTTCAACGGTAGGTGTATGCGCTGCCACACATCTTTTGTTCGACTCAGCGTCAATTTACCACGCAAACCCGAAATCAGTTTTAACAATTTTGAAGGATACAACAGTAATTTAAATAACTAAAGACACCTTCTCTCAAAATTCCGAATTTAAGTACTCAGTTTTAAAGATACATAGAAACCTAAATATGCTTAGAGCAAATAAAACGAAATATATTTAGGATTTTATCATAAATTTATTTGCACAAGGAATATTAACTTGAAATATTTATATCTCCTCTTTTTCTGTAGGGATCCAGTGGACGGAACTTAACCAAACATTTTATTCCTTATGCATTCATCCTCTGTAAAACGTAGCACTTAACAAGCGTCAATTTCCAGCTGGGAAAAAAAAAAAAAGGGCATAAAAAATATGACTATAATAATCAGTTTAGTAAAACAGTTTTATTGAATATATCAAATCAAATAATATAATAAAAAATCACAAAAATTAGAAAAGTGAAAACATAAAAAAAATAAAAATAAAAACCAAAAATCGTATTGCACTCACGGCCACCAAGCACCACTTGAAAAAATTTTTAAGAAATAAATTTTTTTTTTTATAATATAACTGGATTTTATGTTAATTTTCTAGGTAAAGTACAAATACAATTTCTTATATTTATTCATCATGCACTTACATTCCTTATCTTTAGAATTGAATTCCTTGATACTTAGATCTTCAAAAACATATTTTTAGACCATATTTTACTATCTTTCCTTTAGATAAAAATAAAAAATATTAGAAAAAATTTTAGTTATTTTTTAAACAAGAAAATGGTCATGTAGGCGATAAAAAAGCACTCTTTTTTCTTTAAATATTTGGCATCTACTTGTTCAATTTTGAAAATAGAAATTTATCTATAATTTATCTTTCTTCTATTTTATCGTTGATTTAATATTTATTAAATTTGAACGATTGTAAATATAATCAATTTAATGATTTATATTTAATAAATATTAAATTAAATGTGAGATGGAAGGTTATTGGACCTATCCCATTAAAAATATAAAAAGAGCCATAAAAACATCCAAAAAAAAAAAAATTAATGTGTCATATAAAAATGTTTGACTTAATTTACACCCTTTCCCATTTTCCTTTATTATTATAGAAGAGAAAGTAATCATTGGATGGTATCGCTACGACCAATATCTTTAAAATTTAATTCATATAAGCAAAAACATTGGATTTTTTTCCATCAAAAGCCAAATCTTCATCCTTGAATGTTCCTTTTAAGCAGCATCTGCTGGGGATCACATGCCACGTATAGCAAGACCCATATTTTCACTATATATATGGCACGTAACATTACATAAACTTCAAATTTGATACACAACACTTCCTCAAATAAAAGCTCGATACTAAAACACCATGGCTTTCTCCATTTTATCACTGCTTGTATTGGTCTTGCTTCGGGTTTCAATTAGTGAGGGATCATATTTGCCTCAAAGTGACGTTAATCTTTTGGAATTCCCTCTCAATCTAGAGTACCTTGAAGCAGAGCTTTTTCTTTTTGGCTCATTGGGTTATGGATTAGATAAGTACGATCGTAATTTAACCATGGGCGGTCCACCTCCAATTGGTGCTAGAGCAGCTAAGTTGGAGCCTCTAACCAAAAGTATTATTTTACAGTTTGCATTGGAAGAAGTGGGACACCTAAGGTTACAGAATTTCTTCCTCCAAAATGTTCCCTTTTAATTTCAATTATCTACATGCATAATTGAACATTTTTATATTCAATTTTATGAATCGTTCAAAGCATGACACAATAAATTATTGTTTAGTTTGAACATAAATTCGTTTGTTTGTCTGAAATTTTATGTATTCCAAATTATTGTCAATTTACTTGTTTTGAAATTTATCTCTGCATCTAAATTCGTAAACTTTTTTATTTTTTATTTTTTTAACCAATATGTTAATTTTTTTTTTGTGCTTTAACAGTTTTCCTACATATATTTGGACCATTTTAATTATAGTTTATCCTTCCTAAATCATACGTTTGTTTTCACCAAAGAGTATGATTAATGCAGAGCAATCAAGAAGACGGTGAAGGGATTTCCAAGGCCATTGTTGGATTTGAGTGACAATACTTTTGCAAAACTCATGGATAAAGCTTTTGGAGAACCTTTGAAGCCACCCTTTGATCCATATGCAAACGACATTAACTTCCTCATAACATCCTATGCTGTTCCTTACGTTGGACTAACAGGATATGTTGGTGCAAACCCTAAGCTTCAAACTCCTGCTGCCAAAAGGGTAATCCATATTCCGACAAACAATTCATCAATATTCTCAAACCCAAGTTAACCTCTATGGTTTAATCCAATTTGACTTGACTAAACAATTGATCTGGTTTAACTTTAGTCAAATCCTTATTGAATTGCGGTTAAACTCGATTCCACCCCTTTATTCTTTGAACTCCTTTATATATTCATATCAAACATTTAGATCGAATCTGATAATATTACAATTCATAGTTATTTTCCATTATTTTTTCTTATGTTTATTATGTCATGATATGTGCTCTTTTTCTTTTATCATATATATATATATATATATAGCTAGTTGCTGGCCTTCTAGGAATGGAATCTGGGCAGGATGCAGTTCTGCGAGCGATGTTGTTCGAGCGATCCCATTTGAAGGTTCAACCCTATAATATTACTGTTGCGGAGTTCTCTAACCGCATATCGGGATTGAGGAACAAGCTTGGGGGTGCGGGATTGAAAGATGAAGGCCTATTTGTGATCAGCAGATTAGGTCCAGAGAAAAGATTCACAGGGAATGTGTTAGCAGGGGATGAGTATTCCCTTTCTTATGACAGATCACCAGAGGAAGTCCTCAGGATTGTGTATGGAAGTGGTAATGAGAGTGTTCCTGGAGGATTCTACCCTAAGGGCGGTGATGGTCAGATCGCAAAATCACATCTAAAACATATGCTTCAGTTTGCAAGTTAGTAGAATTTAGGATGATTGTGAATCTAAAAAGGATAAGAGTAATTCAATCCAATGACAAGGAAGAATAAATATTGAATCTGAGTTTGTTGCACTTGACTTTATGTACTGGATATTCAAGATTGCTATGTTACTTTAATGAAATGGAATATAAAATTGCTTTTATCATCTTGTTATGATTATTTTTACGCTGAAGAACATGCACAGAACTAGTTTCATTTTACGAATAGAAACTAAGAGAAGATGGAGGCGAAGTCGCTCGGTTACTAGGACACATCTTCTATCCGAAGTGTGTAACCACCCAGTCAGCTGTACTGTTGGCATGTCGGGAAATCAAACTAAATTCGGCTTTGCTGAAATTTGGAAGAATAGTCCTTAAATCATTTATGCTGTGAAAAATTGACCACGGAGAAATATCCTCAGCAAATACAGCTTGACACACTACAACGCAGTCCATCTCGAGCATAACATCCTTCCATCCCATACCCACTGCATATTTTGCAGCTTCAAGAACCACCAGGGCTTCAGCCACTTTCGGAGCAGTTACCGTAACAGACTTAACAAGTCCTCCACAAAAGAAATCCCAAAGGATTTCTAGCTACAAATTCGATAGCTGCCTCGTCAGTCTATACATTGAAAGAGGCATCTGAATTCAATTTAATGCTTAAACCGGAAGGAGCAGACCAGAACCATTCACCTGCACGCTCGCTTGAGGACCTTGGCTGAGCGAACGAAATAATAGAGCTATGGGCTGTAACTTGCCGGATCGCTGCATTCTGCACATCAGGGACGTGTTGCTGCCGTTGTTTGTTGCGTTGTAGGCCATTGCTGTGAACTTGGTGTTGTCTAACAGGGTCCGGTTCTACCTGCTGAAGGAAATGATCATGTATGACGTCAAGTGAGAGGAAAGAAGGCTGCCGTCTATCCTGATGAGATCCAGCGTTAACAAAATTTGACCCTGCATAAAAAACAAGAGAGGGGGAGGGGGGGGGTGTTGGGGTGGTGTG